>JAYESA010001392.1:0-47701 GCA_036927795.1 Iris macrosiphon
TGTGAACGTAGAATGGTGAAAACGGGTATGGATGGGTGATTCTAACCTAAATATGGTCTAAAGCATACGTCGAATGGTAAAACGAGCGTAGATTGGTGATTCTAAGTGAAATATGATATAGAATGAGCGTAGAATGAGTAAACGAGTATTAATGGGCCTTCCTAAGTGAAACATGGTATACTAACCGAAATATGGTGTAAGACGAGCTTAGAAAGCGAAAACGAGTATATAGGTGTGATACTAACCGGAATTATATTGTAGAGTGGCGTAGAATAGCGAAAACAAGTATGGACGGGTGATTTTTAACCAAAATATGGTATAAAGTCGCCTAGATTGGTGAAACGATTATAAAAATATGATTCTAACCGAAATAAGGTATCAAATGCTCGTAAAATGGTAAAAACGAGGATAAATGAGTGATTCGAGCCGAAAGATGGTATACTATGATCGTAGAATGACGAAAACGAGTTTAGATCGTTGATTCTAGCCGAAATACGGTATAAAATAGGGACAGAATCATGAAAACGAGTACCGGTGAGCGATTCCAACCGAAACATGGTGTACAACATGCGTAGACTGGTGAAAACGAGTATAGACGGGTGATTCTAACCGAAATATGCTGTAAAAGTGGCAAGGATTTGCGAAGACAGGTACTAAAATATGATCATGATCGACGGGTTAGTGTGAGAATGGTAGTAGAATGATGAGAACGTATTTAGGTCGGCAATTCTAACCAAAATATGGTCTAAAACAAGCGTCGATTGGTAAAAACGAGTATCGATGGGTGATCGTAACCGAGATATGGTCTAGAATAGTCGTCGATTGATGAAAACGAATATGGATAGTAATTCAAACCAAAATTATGGTATAGAATGAGCTTAGATTGGTGAAAACAAGTACAAATGAGTGATTCGATCCAAAATATGGAATAGTGTGAACGTAGAATGGTGAAAACGGGTATGGATGGGTGATTCTAACCTAAATATGGTCTAAACCATACGTCTAATGGTAAAATGAGCGTAGATGGGTGATTCTAAGTAAAATATGATATAGAATGAGCGTAGAATGAATAAACGAGTATCGATGGGCCTTCCTAAGCGAAACATGGTATACTAGCCAGAATATGGTGTAAGACGAGCTTAGAAAGCGAAAACGAGTATATAGGTGTGATACTAACCGGAATTATGTTGTAGAGTGGCATAGAATTGCGAAAACAAGTATGGACGGGTGATTTTTAACCAAAATATGGTATAAAGTCGCCTAGATTGGTGAAACGATTATAAAAATATGATTCTAACCGAAATGAGGTATCAAATGCTCGTAAAATGGTAAAAATGAGGATAAATGAGTGATTCGAGCCGAAATATGGTATACTATGATCGTAGAATGACGAAAACGAGTTTAGATCGTTGATTCTAGCCGAAATATGGTAGAAAATAGGGACAGAATCATGAAAACGAGTACCGGTGAGCGATTCCAACCGAAACATGGTGTACAACATGCGTAGACTGGTGAAAACGAGTATAGACAGATGATTCTAACCAAAAATGCTGTAAAAGTGGCACGGATTTGCGAAGATAGGTACTAAAATATGATCATGATCGACGGGTTAGTGTGAGAATGGCAGTAGAATGATGAGAACGTATTTAGGTCGGCAATTCTAACCAAAATATGGTCTAAAACAAGCGTCGATTGGTAAAAACGAGTATCGATGGGTAATCGTAACCGAGATACGGTCTAGAATAGTCGTCCATTGATGAAAATGAATATGGATAGTAAATCAAACCAAAATTATGGTATAGAATGAGCTTAGATTGGTGAAAACAAGTACAAATGAGTGATTCGGTCCAAAATATGGAATAGTGTTAACGTAGAATGGTGAAAACGGGTATGGATGGGTGATTCTAACCTAAATATGGTCTAAACCATACGTTTAATGGTAAAACGAGCGTAGATGGGTGATTCTAAGTGAAATATGATATAGAATGAGCGTAGAATGAATAAACGAGTATCGATGGGCCTTCCTAAGCGAAATATGGTATACTAACCGGAATATGGTGTAAGACGAGCTTAGAAAGCGAAAACGAGTATATAGGTGTGATACTAACCGGAATTATGTTGTAGAGTGGCGTAGAATAGCGAAAACAAGTATGGACGGGTGATTTGTAACCAAAATATGGTATAAAGTCACCTAGATTGGTGAAACGATTATAAAAATATGATTCTAACCGAAATGAGGAATCAAATGGTCGTAAAATGGTAAAAATGATGATAAATGAGTGATTCGAGCCGAAACATGGTATACTATGATCGTAAAATGACGAAAATGATTTTAGATCGTTGATTCTAGCCGAAATATGGTATAAAATAGGGACAGAATCATGAAAACGAGTACCGGTGAGCGATTCCAACCGAAACATGGTGTAGAACATGCGTAGACTGGTGAAAATGAGTATAGGTGATTCTATCCGAAAGATGCTGTAAACGGATTTGCGAAGACAGGTACTGAAATATGATCATGATCGACGGATTAGTGTGAGAATCGAAGTAGAATGATGAGAACGTATTTAGGTTGGTAAATCTAACCAAAATATGGTCTAAAACAAGCGTCGATTGGTGAAAACGAGTGCGGATGGGTGATTCTAACTGAAACATGATATAGAATGAGCGTAGAATGGTTAAACAAGTATCGATGGGTGATCGTAACGGAGATATGGTCTAGAATAGTGGTCGATTGATGAAAACGAATATGGATAGGTAATTCAAACCGAAATTATGCTATAAAATTAGCTTAGATTGGTTAACAAGTACGAATGAGTGATTCGGTCCAAAATATGGAATAGTGTGAACGTACAATGGTGAAAATGGGTATGGATGGGTGATTCTAACCTAAATATGGTCTGAAACAGACGTCGATTGGTAAAACGAGCGTAGATGGGTGATTCTAAATGAAATATGATATAGAATGAGCGTAGAATGGTTAAACGAGTATCGATGGACCTTCCTAAGCGAAACATGGTATACTAACCGGAATATGGTGTAAAACGAGCTTAGAAAGCGAAAACGAGTATATAGGTGTGATAATAACCGGAATTATGTTGTAGAGTGGGCGTAGAATAGCGAAAACAAGTATGGACGGGTGATTTTTAACCAAAATATGGTATAAAGTCGCCTAGATTGGTGAAACGATTATAAAAATATGATTCTAACCGAAATGAGATCAAATGCTCGTAAAATGGTGAAAACGAGGATAAATGAGTGATTCGAGCCGAAAGATGGTATACTATGATCGTAGAATGACGAAAACGAGTTTAGATCGTTGATTCTAGCCGAAATATGGTAGAAAATATGGACAGAATCTTGAAAACGAGTACCGGTGAGCGATTCCAACCGAAACATGGTGTAGAACATGCGTAGACTGGTGCAAACGAGTATAGACGGGTGATTCTAACCAAAATATGCAGTAAAAGTGGCAAGGATTTGCGAAGACAGGTACTGAAATGTGATCATGATCGACGGGTTAGTGTGAGAATGGGAGTAGAATAATGAGAACGTATTTAGGTCGGCAATTCTAACCAAAATATGGTCTAAAACAAGCGCCGATTGGTAAAAACGAGTATCGATGGGTGATCGTAACCGAGATGTGGTCTAGAATAGTCGTCGATTGATGAAAACGAATATGGATAGTAATTCAAACCAAAATTATGGTATAGAATGAGCTTAGATTGGTGAAAACAAGTACAAATGAGTGATTCGGTCCAAAATATGGAATAGTGTGAACGTAGAATGGTGAAAACGGTTATGGATGGGTGATTCTAACCAAAATATGGTCTAAACCATACGTCGAATGGTAAAACGAGCGTAGATGGATGATTCTAAGTGAAATATGATATAGAATGAGCGTAGAATGAGTAAACGAGTATCAATGGGCCTTCCTAAGTAAAACATGGTATACTAACCGGAATATGGTGTAAGACGAGCTTAGAAAGCGAAAACGAGTATATAGGTGTGATACTAACCATAATTATATTGTAGAGTGGCGTAGAATAGCGAAAACAAGTATGGACGGGTGATTTTTAACCAAAATATGGTATAAAGTCGCCTAGATTGGTGAAACGATTATAAAAATATGATTCTAACCGAAATGAGGTATCAAATGCTCGTAAAATAATGAAAACGAGGATAAATGAGTGATTCGAGCCGAAAGACGGTATACTATGATCGTAGAATGACGAAAACGAGTTTAGATCGTTGATTCTAGCCGAAATATGGTAGAAAATAGGGAAAGAATCATGAAAACGAGTACCGGTGAGCGATTCCAACCGAAACATGGTGTAGGACATGCGTAGACTGGTGAAAACAAGTATAGACGGGTGATTCTAACCGAAATATGCTGTAAAAGTGGCACAGATTTGCGAAGAGAGGTTCTGAAACGTGATCATAATCGACGGGTTAGTGTGAGAATGGGAGTAGAATGATGAGAACGTATTTAGGTCGGCAATTCTAAGCAAAATATGGTCTAAAACAAGCGTCGATTGGTAAATACGAGTATCGATGGGTGATCGTAACCGAGATATGGTCTAGAATAGTCGTTGATTGATGAAAACAGATATGGATAGGTAATTCAAACCGAAATTATGGTATAAAATGAGCTTAGATTGGTGAACACAAGTACAAATGAGTGATTCGGTCCAAAATATTAAATAGTGTGAACGTAGAATGGTGAAAACGGGTATGGATGGGTGATTCTAACCTAAATATGGTCTAAAGCATACGTCGAATGGTAAAACGAGCGTAGATGGGTGATTCTAAGAGAAATATGATATAGAATGAGCGTAGAATGGTTAAACGAGTATCGATGGGCCTTCCGAAGCGAAACATGGTATACTAACCGGAATATGGTGTAAAATGAGCTTTGAAAGCGAAAACGAGTATATAGGTGTGATACTAACCGGAATTATATTGTAGAGTGGCGTAGAATAGCGAAAACAAGTATGGACGGGTCATTTTTAACCAAAATATGGTATAAAGTTGCCTAGATTGGTGAAACGATTATAAAAATATGATTCTAACTGAAATAAGGTATCAAATGATCGTAAAATGGTAAAAACGAGGATAAATGAGTGATTCGAGCCGAAAGATGGTATACTATGATCGTAGAAT
Source organism: Iris macrosiphon (assembly GCA_036927795.1). NCBI lineage: Eukaryota > Viridiplantae > Streptophyta > Magnoliopsida > Asparagales > Iridaceae > Iris > Iris macrosiphon. Next base: position 5,164 of record JAYESA010001392.1, read on the forward strand.
GACGAAAACGAGTTTAGATCGTTGATTCTAGCCGAAATACGGTATAAAATAGGGACAGAATCATGAAAACGAGTACCGGTAAGCGATTCCAACCGAAACATGGTGTAGAACATGCGTAGACTGGTGAAAACGAGTATAGACGGGTGATTCTAACCGAAATATGCTGTAAAAGTGGCACGGATTTGCGAAGACAGGTACTAAAATATGATCATGATCGACGGGTTAGTGTGAGAATGGCAGTAGAATGATGAGAACGTATTTAGGTCGGCAATTCTAACCAAAATATGGTCTAAAACAAGCGTCGATTGGTAAAAACGAGTATCGATGGGTGATCGTAACCGAGATATGGTCTAGAATAGTCGTCGATTGATGAAAACGAATATGGATAGTAATTCAAACCAAAATTATGGTATAGAATGAGCTTAGATTGGTGAAAACAAGTACAAATGAGTGATTCGGTCCAAAATATGGAATAGTGTGAACGTAGAATGGTGAAAACGGGTATGGATGGGTGATTCTAACCTAAATATGGTCTAAACCATACGTTTAATGGTAAAACGAGCGTAGATGGGTGATTCTAAGTGAAATATGATATAGAATGAGCGTAGAATGAATAAACGAGTATCGATGGGCCTTCCTAAGCGAAACATGGTATACTAGCCGGAATATGGTGTAAGACGAGCTTAGAAAGCGAAAACGAGTATATAGGTGTGATACTAACTGAAATTATGTTGTAGAGTGGCGTAGAATAGCGAAAACAAGTATGGACGGGTGATTTGTAACCAAAATATGGTATAAAGTCGCCTAGATTGGTGAAACGATTATAAAAATATGATTCTAACCGAAATGAGGAATCAAATGGTCGTAAAATGGTAAAAATGATGATAAATGAGTGATTCGAGCCGAAACATGGTATACTATGATCGTAAAATGACGAAAACGATTTTAGATCGTCGATTCTAGCCGAAATATGGTATAAAATAGGGACAGAATCATGAAAACGAGTACCGGTGAGCGATTCCAACCGAAACATGGTGTAGAACATGCGTAGACTTGTGAAAATGAGTATAGACGGGTGATTCTATCCGAAAGATGCTGTAAAAGTGGCACGGATTTGCGAAGACAGGTACTAAAATATGATCATGATCGACGAATTAGTGTGAGAATGGGAGTAGAATGATGAGAACGTGTCACGACCCGCACCCGGTTTAGGGGCTCGAGAGCGTGGGTACGTCCAGCCTACGCCGCAGCATCGGCGGTAGAACGCTGTCTAGGTCAAGTACTATCTAAATAATCTCACACTAGTATCCAACTCCATAAGGAGACACGGATAACACTATAAATTGAATAACATACTCAATCACAACTACAGCACGATAAGAATTTGAAGAAATAAAAGAATACAACACAAGTCTACTGACAAAATAATCATACCTGAAATCAGTAACAACCAATCCCCAAGTGTCAGAAACAAGTCCACTAAGGTCACAGTCTGGAAAAATATTTTCCAGTCAGGAAGGAGCAAAGTACATCTCTAAATAGCAGTTCTATATAAATGACATAAACTATGTAGCAGTTCTAGATGGAAACATACCAGATGCATGTATAGGTACGAGAAATGTACAATGAGAGAAATACTGGAAATACTGTAAGTAAATGCAGGAAAAGAATAATATGTCAATGAGCAAGAAACCTATGACTAAGTGTGTGAGTACTAGCTTTAATATGTGATCGGCTTGGGAACTTGATCAGGCTGGTTACATGTGATTAGCTATGGTTTATATAAAGTCAGGCTAACCGTTGGTTAGCTATGATGCATGTAGAGATCAGGCTAATCACACGTAACAGCTATGGAGCATGTAAATGGTCAGGCCGCACCTGACGTGAGATGTGGGGTGAGCTATGGTACATATAAAGTTGGGTATGATCACATATCTACACTAAAGTACTCCCCAAACCCCCGACTGGTATAGTAGATCCAATCATGGTACGCTATGGCACGGGATTCCCTAGGAAGGTAGCAAATCTCCCCGGGAATCAGTGTCTGTACATGCACAAGATATCAAGGAAACAAGTCTTGTACAAGCTACACCATGAATAAGGAATAACATCTCATGACGAGATCCGTGTATACCAATCCGTGTAACCAACGTGTCAGGAACATGAATATTTATACTAGATACAGTGAACATAGGAGATATCATAAATTAGAAACTAATCAGAGAATGTACTCGCCTTGGGTCCTTAGCTGGTAATTATTGATGTCCTGTTCCAGAGTATCCCCTGGGAGACCCAACAGTCCTAAAACATATAATAATAATACAATATTTGCATCAGAAGCTATACTAAACACACAAGCAAATACTAACTCAGGGGCTATGTCAGGCATGGAACTCAGTCAACTAGGGTCATCTAGTTAGACAGACATCTATAACACATTATACCTATTTAACTAACATTAACACCTACAATATTACTTGCACCAAAAATAAATACATATACAATATATATATATACCATTTAATTCATGCATAATATATATATATAGGTTGAACAATATATTTACCATATATATTAATTTTTATATCTATAAAAATATGCTAAGTAGGTTTACAAATACATAAATATACATATACCAATTTACATATACTATATACAGGTAAGTATACCAAATTACATTTATATATATATAAACCAATACAACATATATATATATACATACATATACCAATACGAAAATATAAATCTACATACATATATATTTACCAAAATACGTATTAAATTAATATGTATATTACCAATATATTTTTATACCAAATTACATACCTATATATATGTTTATACATATACTAAAAATACACATTTTTATTAACCATATACCCTTACAAAATATATATATATATATATACATATATATATATTTATACCAAAAATAAGAATTATACTATATACAAATTTAGAATTTACGTAAAAGCCAATATATTTATATATCTCTAGTAATTTCAGTTACCAGTCCAAATAACCAATTTCGAACTAATTTAGATTATTGAGACTATATTTAATTAACAATATAAACCCCAAAATTATTATATTTTACATAATCAAAATCCTTATATTTATTACATAACTAAATTCTTACACTATAAACAATAAAACAAATTATATTCTATTTACTTAACTAATTACATGAATCTACTAAACTATTTATATTTAATTACTAAACAAATTACAAATTAACTAATTTATTAAGAATTTCTAATCTGATTATTAATAATTAACTAAACTAATATAATTTAACTAAATGATTAATTAATTAACTAATAAAATTTAACTACTGATTATATACTTAACTACTAATTATAGATTTAATTAACTGATAAAGAATTAACTAACAGATTAAGAACTAAATTACTGATTAAGAATTAAGTAAATGGATTAATCTAACATATACTTAACCTAAATTCCCAATGTATACAGAATGAAGAATGAAAAAAGGAAAAGCTCACGATGGGGGTTTCTCGTCGGCGCGGTGGGGTCTCGTCGGAGTCGGCCGGCAAGGCGTTGGCGTCGGATCTGTTCGGCGGCGGGTGCTCGGCTCCAGCGGCGGTGCTCGGCTTCAGCGGCGGTGCTCGACTCAGCGGCGGTGCTCGGTTCCAGCGGCGGCGGCGGCTGTCGAACTCGGCTCGAGGGTGAGGTGGTCCGAGGCTCCAGCGGCGGCGGAACTCGAGGGCGGCGGTCTTGCATCCACCGGCGCTCGACGGATCTGGGCGGCCACCGGCGCTCGTCGAAGTTAGGTTAGGGTTAGGTTCTGTGGATGTGTCGGGGTCTGGGTTCGTGTCCGGGCTGGACACGATGGTGGTGCTGTGTGGTATGGGGTGGACGTGTCCGGGCTGGACACGAGGGTTTGTTGTGTACAGTGGAGGAGGTTGTGTCCAGATGGTGTCGGACACGAAATTGTAATATTGTAATAACTGGACACAGAAAAATGAATGGATACGGTGGGACACCCGGGGTCGGACCCGAGGCCAACACGGCTGACACGGTAATGCTGGACACACGGACACAAGCACACAAAAATGGTGGTGGCTTGTTGGCTTGTGGGAATTGTGAGGGCTAGCTAGGGTTTCTTGGGAATGGTGATGAGAGACTTAAATAGGGAGAGAAGGTGTGGGATAAAGGGTGAGGGTTGGCCCAAATAACGAATGGCCCAAGATAATAAATAAACGGGCTTTTCATGTGGGAAAAATGAGGGTGAAAAAGGAAGATGGTAAACTTATAAAATTAATAGAAAATATTATAATTTAAGAAATATTTTTAAGGGGCTTCCGATCGGCTACTAATTAACCTCATATTCAAAATATTAGAAAGTATGTAATTCATTTATTTACTACCCCAAATGAATTTAAAAATTATTATGAAGAAAACAACTAGTCCTTTAAATAATTTTATCAAATAAATAATTTTATGATTTCAAGCCAATAAATATTTGAAACTAGAGAAATATATATATATTATTATTTATTTATTTATTTTGTAATACATCGACATTTAGGAAAAAATAATTTTTATAAAAGATTTTTAAATCACCTTCTAAAAATCAAATATTGTTCAAAAATCAAATGCAAGAATTCAAGGAGAAAATATTTTATAACTTGGTATTTAAAATAAATTAAAAATCAAATTTTTTTTTTTTTTTTTGGAATTTTGGGAAGCGGAGGTTACAAGTCTACCCACCTTAGAAAAATTTCGTCCTCGAAATTTAAGATCCTCAATAATTGCATTTACACATTATATTATTTCTATCAAAATTTTAAATTTCAACCAAATAATCATGAAGTAATTCCATATCGTTATTTCACAACCTTTCAAAATTCTATATCATCATATTCCGGAAAATCTTCAAGTTTTAAAATCAAATTCAAATTTTTATCATAATCTTCTCCAAAAATTTAAGTTCGTATCTAATTACTCAAGGATTTTAATATCCAATCCTCCAATTGAATTCCAATTAATGTTTATTTATAACATTCAAAAATCTGTATCCCAAATTTAAATTTTTAAACACTAATCCATCATTCATCTTACTCCTCTAACCCAAATTCAATTGATGCTTATTAAAATATAAATCCTCCTCCCGAGAATTGAATTTGACACTATTCCATTAACGATTTATTTCTTGATTTTCTTTTTTTTTCCTCAAATACTCAACGATGCGATACTTTCAGAATCTTCAATGCAACATTCATAATATAAACTATAAAATTTCTATCTTGCAATCAAATAGAAAAAAATGATAATCTCTCAAATTTTCTCAAATTTTAACAATCACTTTAATCATATCAAGACCTTCCTAAAATTAATAAATCCTCAATTTTGCCCTGTGAATTTCTTAACTCTCTATTTAAGTTAATGTTTATCCTCGAATTTCAATCATACCTCGATCTTCGTAAAATCAATGATCCATCAATTCTGTTATATTACTCATTAACTGTTTATTTAAATGAATGCTTATCCTTAAATTAATCCTCTTGTCTCTTTTTGTCAGTCATAACCTCGTCACAGATCTTTGCTATGGTCAAAACCCTAATGATCATGGGTTAAGAAAATTCCACCTACAGCCATGCAATTTAAGAAAATATAGGTCATGTGTCTTGTCATGGTATTTCAGTCTCTGTTAAGGTGTACTACTAGTTATATTTTAACAAGAAAATCATGAATACGAACTACAGTATTAGGAAAAACAATCAATCGAAAGATGGAAGAAGGAATCATTAGGAGGGGAAGAAAGAACCTGTTAATATATTTCTTGCAGTATCCCTTATCTCTAACATACACTTAACTCTAGCATATTCACTACTAATTCCTATTCCTGTACACTAGTACCCATATCAACTAATCATTAATCCACAAAATCCATGAATACATCCGTATTACACACCTGTTTATTAATACCAAAATCTGATGCCAAGAATCTCTAATATAACCATGATTCAATAATGCATCCAAGTTGATACCTCTATCTCTTTAGTACCATACCCTCTGTCAGTTCCCTGTTCCTACTACAATTGTTCATACTAGTCGTTATTATCACTCAAATATACGTCAAGTGCAACACCCTACTAAATAATGCTCTTTCCAATACAATTTTAGATGGACACCCAAGTCAGTCTGTGGTGCCATCTCAATCATGCTCAAATCACCAGATCCTTACACATGTATATCATCTACTCATATATTAATATTCATATCTCTCATCTACCAAAAATTAATCCTCAAAATAATCGTCAAGGTTTAACTCCTCGATCAACTTAAAATAAAATGCATATACCTCCTCAAAATCAGATACTCCACATCGAAATAAAATTTAATCACTTCTAAAATCTTTGTAGCCTTAACTATGTTTATTGAATCAAATTTAAATCCTCAATATTTTAACAACATAAAATCTTAACTCCTTAAAAATTCAAAAAATTAAAAATTTATTTCCACTCTTTAATTTATAAATCCACAATTATACATATAAGTGCTCACGGTCTCTGATACTCGAGGTGCACTCAAAACCTCTATTGCCTACAACTGCCAACTGGGTACTAAAATTGTACTGCCTGAATCACTTGTACTATTACCTCCAATGATCAAAGTTATCATCACCTATATTTTCCTTCATGATTTCAATTTATGTCAACTGGTATATCATTTAATTATCATCACACAGAGTGCTTACTGTTATTAACGTTATTCTCGACTAATCCTCGATATAGAATCATTAGCACTCTTGGTATTATATCACTAGTTTCATTAATGCATCATTTCATCAAGCTCATTAGAACTCATGATTAGCTGTACCTTTTATAACACTCATGTTTCTTTACTCTCATGGGCAAGTATATGGTTCCTCATCTCGATGGTTGTATATGTATTTCCTTTAATCCTTTAAAGCCTATTAACTAATCCGTGACATGCTTCACCATCTTCATTACCCATTCCGATATTTCTCTACTCATGACACCTCATTAACTTTATGCGTATATATTTCCTTACCCTTAACACTTCCGATATCAATCATCAAATTGAACATCATGCTCCATTAATTCTTAACATAATTTCTTGATACCTAATTGTTTACATAGATCACTCAATTACATAATCATGATTATCCAAGACGGGTAATTGGCTCTGATACTAACTCTGAGAACTATCACTGATACTCTATACTCTCCTTCTACTTATAGTACTATAATGACACTTATCCTAGAACCATTGTTACAAGGTATTATGCTATGGTTAACTCTAGATTAAAGTCTACTGCTCACATGTCCAACTAGAAAATACTTACAACTCACAAGCAACACTCAGTCAATACCAATACAAGACACAACCCAAAATTGCAAGTCACTAATTATCATACTAACAAGGAATCCTCAAAGAAAATAAGCTCAAAAAGGAACTGGATCAAGGACGGAAGGTATCTTTACTGCTAGTAAAGAAAAGAAGCGATGGAACAAAGTCCTGGAATAACATAAATAGATAAGTCTTGAGATGATACTTTAAGAACCAATTTAAGATACAACCTGATAATCATACACGTCTATCAGAAATCATGACACACAGAATCCTCGCCACGCCAGTAAACATAGATGCGATAAACGACAGGTTCCGTAACTAAGGTATGCAACCCTATAATCATGTCATCTAGAATACTCGCCACGCCAACCGGTATGGCTGCGAGAGACTCTAAGTTTCATAACTATAGTATGTACATCCAAGTCAGGTTCCTACGTTCTCATCACCACAGCTAATATGGCTGCGATAAACTCTAGGGTCCATAACCAAAGTAGACGTTTTACCTTTCTCACTGTCCTTATCAACATATGTCATCAGATGATACCGTAAATTTTAGCCCGTAAAATTCATCTCGATATGAAATCAACTCAACAACGATACCAAGAATTAAATTTAATAACTGGTCAACAAGAATCAAACTCACAATGATACCAAGATTTTAATTTAATAACCGATCAATAAGGATCAAGTTCAATAACAACAAGCGAAAGTGGACGGAAACAAGGAAAGATTTAAATTGTAAATTATAATAAGATTCTCAAGGGGTCGTCCCAGGAATCTCTCAAGAATTTGTGATTGAGTATCCTCTCTCATCCTAGTATCCTATGTCCTATATTCTATAGCAGGCACGTAGTAGTACAACTATGACGTCGCACTACTACGACATCGCACCACTAGCGAAGTCTGACCTGCATGGGCCACCACTAAAACGTGTCACGACCCGCACCCAGTTTAGGGGCACGAGAGCGTGGGTACGTCCAGCCTACGCCGCAGCATCGGCGGTAGAACGCTGTCTAGGTCAAGTACTATCTAAATAATCTCACACTAGTATCCAACTCCATAAGGAGACACGGATAACACTATAAATTGAATAACATACTCAATCACAACTACAGCACGATAAGAATTTGAAGAAACAAAAGAATACAACACAAGTCTACTGACAAAATAATCATACCTGAAATCAGTAACAACCAATCCCCAAGTGTCAGAAACAAGTCCACTAAGGTCACAGTCTGGAAAAATATTTTCCAGTCAGGAAGGAGCAAAGTACATCTCTAAATAGCAGTTCTATATAAATGACATAAACTATGTAGCAGTTCTAGATGGAAACATACCAGATGCATGTATAGGTACGAGAAATGTACAATAAGAGAAATACTGGAAATACTGTAAGTAAATGTAGGAAAAGAACAATATGTCAATGAGCAAGAAACCTATGACTAAGTGTGTGAGTACTAGCTTTAATATGTGATCGGCTTGGGAACTTGATCAGGCTGGTTACATGTGATTAGCTATGGTTCATAAAAAGTCAGGCTAACCGTTGGTTAGCTATGATGCATGTAGAGATCAGGCTAATCACACGTAACAGCTATGGAGCATGTAAATGGTCAGGCCGCACCCGACGTGAGATGTGGGGTGAGCTATGGTGCATATAAAGTTGGGTATGATCACATATCTACACTAAAGTACTCCCCAAACCCCCGACTGGTATAGTAGATCCAATCATGGTACGCTATGGCACGGGATTCCCTAGGAAGGTAGCAAATCTCCCCGGGAATCAGTGTCTGTACATGCACAAGATATCAAGAAAACAAGTCTTGTACAAGCTACACCATGAATAAGGAATAACATCTCATAACGAGATACGTGTATACCAATCCATGTAACCAACGTGTCAGGAACATGAATATTTACACTAGATACAGTGAACATAGGAGATATCATAAATTAGAAACTAATCAGAGAATGTACTCGCCTTGGGTCCTTAGCTGGTAATTATTGATGTCCTGTTCCAGAGTATCCCCTGGGGGAACCAACAGTCCTAAAACATATAATAACAATACAATATTTGCATCAGAAGCTATACTAAACACACAAGCAAATACTAACTCAGGGGCTATGTCAGGCATGGAACTCAGTCAACTAGGGTCATCTAGTTAGACAGACATCTATAACACATTATACCTATTTAACTAACATTAACACCTACAATATTACTTGCACCAAAAATAAATACATATACAATATATATATATATACCATTTAATTCATGCATAATATATATATATAGGTTGAACAATATATTTACCATATATATTAATTTTTATATCTATAAAAATATGCTAAGTAGGTTTACAAATACATAAATATACATATACCAATTTACATATACTATATACAGGTAAGTATACCAAATTACATTTATATATATATAAACCAATACAACATATATATATATATATACATACATATACCAATACGAAAATATAAATCTACATACATATATATTTACCAAAATACGTATTAAATTAATATGTATATTACCAATATATTTTTATACCAAATTACATACCTATATATATGTTTATACATATACTAAAAATACACATTTTTATTAACCATATACCCTTACAAAATATATATATATATATATACATATATATATATTTATACCAAAAATAAGAATTATACTATATACAAATTTAGAATTTACGTAAAAGCCAACATATTTATATATCTCTAGTAATTTCAGTTACCAGTCCAAATAACCAATTTCGAACTAATTTAGATTATTGAGACTATATTTAATTAACAATATAAACCCCAAAATTATTATATTTTACATAATCAAAATCCTTATATTTATTACATAACTAAATTCTTACACTATAAACAATAAAACAAATTATATTCTATTTACTTAACTAATTACATGAATCTACTAAACTATTTATATTTAATTACTAAACAAATTACAAATTAACTAATTTATTAAGAATTTCTAATCTGATTATTAATAATTAACTAAACTAATATAATTTAACTAAATAATTAATTAATTAACTAATAAAATTTAACTACTGATTATATACTTAACTACTAATTATAGATTTAATTAACTGATAAAGAATTAACTAACAGATTAAGAACTAAATTACTGATTAAGAATTAAGTAAATGGATTAATCTAACATATACTTAACCTAAATCCCCAATGTATACAGAATGAAGAATGAAAAAAAGGAAAAGCTCACGATGGGGGTTTCTCGTCGGCGCGGTGGGGTCTCGCCGGAGTCGGCCGGCAAGGCGTTGGCGCCGGATCTGTTCGGCGGCGAGTGCTCGGCTCCAGCGGCGGTGCTCGGCTTCAGCTGCGGTGCTCGGTTCCAGCGGCGGCGGCGGCTGTCGAACTCGGCTCGAGGGTGAGGTGGTCCGAGGCTCCAGCGGCGGCGGAACTCGAGGGCGGCGATCTTGCATCCACCGGCGCTCGACGGATCTGGGCGGCCACCGGCGCTCGTCGAAGTTAGGTTAGGGTTAGGTTCTGTGGATGTGTCGGGGTCTGGGTTCGTGTCCGGGCTGGACACGATGGTGGTGCTGTGTGGTATGGGGTGGACGTGTCCGGGCTGGACACGAGGGTTTGTTGTGTACAGTGGAGGAGGTTGTGTCCAGATGGTGTCGGACACGAAATTGTAATATTGTAATAACTGGACACAGAAAAATGAATGGATACGGTGGGACACCCGGGGTCGGACCCGAGGCCAACACGGCTGACACGGTAATGCTGGACACACGGACACAAGCACACAAAAATGGTGGTGGCTTGTTGGCTTGTGGGAATTGTGAGGGCTAGCTAGGGTTTCTTGGGAATGGTGATGAGAGACTTAAATAGGGAGAGAAGGTGTGGGATAAAGGGTGAGGGTTGGCCCAAATAACGAATGGCCCAAGATAATAAATAAACGGGCTTTTCATGTGGGAAAAATGAGGGTGAAAAAGGAAGATGGTAAACTTATAAAATTAATAGAAAATATTATAATTTAAGAAATATTTTTAAGGGGCTTCCGATCGGCTACTAATTAACCTCATATTCAAAATATTAGAAAGTATGTAATTCATTTATTTACTACCCCAAATGAATTTAAAAATTATTATGAAGAAAACAACTAGTCCTTTAAATAATTTTATCAAATAAATAATTTTATGATTTCAAGCCAATAAATATTTGAAACTAGAGAAATATATATATTATTATTTATTTATTTATTTTGTAATACATCGACATTTAGGAAAAAATAATTTTTATAAAAGATTTTTAAATCACCTTCTAAAAATCAAATATTGTTCAAAAATCAAATGCAAGAATTCAAGGAGAAAATATTTTATAACTTGGTATTTAAAATAAATTAAAAATCAAAATTTTTTTTTTTTTTTTTTGGAATTTTGGGAAGCGGAGGTTACAAGTCTACCCACCTTAGAAAAATTTCGTCCTCGAAATTTAAGATCCTCAATAATTGCATTTACACATTATATTATTTCTATCAAAATTTTAAATTTCAACCAAATAATCATGAAGTAATTCCATATCGTTATTTCACAACCTTTCAAAATTCTATATCATCATATTCCGGAAAATCTTCAAGTTTTAAAATCAAATTCAAATTTTTATCATAATCTTCTCCAAAAATTTAAGTTCGTATCTAATTACTCAAGGATTTTAATATCCAATCCTCCAATTGAATTCCAATTAATGTTTATTTATAACATTCAAAAATCTGTATCCCAAATTTAAATTTTTAAACACTAATCCATCATTCATCTTACTCCTCTAACCCAAATTCAATTGATGCTTATTAAAATATAAATCCTCCTCCCGAGAATTGAATTTGACACTATTCCATTAACGATTTATTTCTTGATTTTCTTTTTTTTTTTCTCAAATACTCAACGATGCGATACTTTCAGAATCTTCAATGCAACATTCATAATATAAACTATAAAATTTCTATCTTGCAATCAAATAGAAAAAAATAATAATCTCTCAAATTTTCTCAAATTTTAACAATCACTTTAATCATATCAAGACCTTCCTAAAATTAATAAATCCTCAATTTTGCCCTGTGAATTTCTTAACTCTCTATTTAAGTTAATGTTTATCCTCGAATTTCAATCATACCTCGATCTTCGTAAAATCAATGATCCATCAATTCTGTTATATTACTCATTAACTGTTTATTTAAATGAATGCTTATCCTTAAATTAATCCTCTTGTCTCTTTTTGTCAGTCATAACCTCGTCACAGATCTTTGCTATGGTCAAAACCCTAATGATCATGGGTTAAGAAAATTCCACCTACAGCCATGCAATTTAAGAAAATATAGGTCATGTGTCTTGTCATGGTATTTCAGTCTCTGTTAAGGTGTACTACTAGTTATATTTTAACAAGAAAATCATGAATACGAACTACAGTATTAGGAAAAACAATCAATCGAAAGATGGAAGAAGGAATCATTAGGAGGGGAAGAAAGAACCTGTTAATATATTTCTTGCAGTATCCCTTATCTCTAACATACACTTAACTCTAGCATATTCACTACTAATTCCTATTCCTGTACACTAGTACCCATATCAACTAATCATTAATCCACAAAATCCATGAATACATCCGTATTACACACCTGTTTATTAATACCAAAATCTGATGCCAAGAATCTCTAATATAACCATGATTCAATAATGCATCCAAGTTGATACCTCTATCTCTTTAGTACCATACCCTCTGTCAGTTCCCTGTTCCTACTACAATTGTTCATACTAGTCGTTCTTATCACTCAAATATACGTCAAGTGCAACACCCTACTAAATAATGCTCTTTCCAATACAATTTTAGATGGACACCCAAGTCAGTCTGTGGTGCCATCTCAATCATGCTCAAATCACCAGATCCTTACACATGTATATCATCTACTCATATATTAATATTCATATCTCTCATCTACCAAAAATTAATCCTCAAAATAATCGTCAAGGTTTAACTCCTCGATCAACTTAAAATAAAATGCATATACCTCCTCAAAATCAGATACTCCACATCGAAATAAAATTTAATCACTTCTAAAATCTTTGTAGCCTTAACTATGTTTATTGAATCAAATTTAAATCCTCAATATTTTAACAACATAAAATCTTAACTCCTTAAAAATTCAAAAAATTAAAAATTTATTTCCACTCTTTAATTTATAAATCCACAATTATACATATAAGTGCTCACGGTCTCTGATACTCGAGGTGCACTCAAAACCTCTATTGCCTACAACTGCCAACTGGGTACTAAAATTGTACTGCCTGAATCACTTGTACTATTACCTCCAATGATCAAAGTTATCATCACCTATATTTTCCTTCATGATTTCAATTTATGTCAACTGGTATATCATTTAATTATCATCACACAGAGTGCTTACTGTTATTAACGTTATTCTCGACTAATCCTCGATATAGAATCATTAGCACTCTTGGTATTATATCACTAGTTTCATTAATGCATCATTTCATCAAGCTCATTAGAACTCATGATTAGCTGTACCTTTTATAACACTCATGTTTCTTTACTCTCATGGGCAAGTATATGGTTCCTCATCTCGATGGTTGTATATGTATTTCCTTTAATCCTTTAAAGCCTATTAACTAATCCGTGACATGCTTCACCATCTTCATTACCCATTCCGATATTTCTCTACTCATGACACCTCATTAACTTTATGCGTATATATTTCCTTACCCTTAACACTTCCGATATCAATCATCAAATTGAACATCATGCTCCATTAATTCTTAACATAATTTCTTGATACCTAATTGTTTACATAGATCACTCAATTACATAATCATGATTATCCAAGACGGGTAATTGGCTCTGATACTAACTCTGAGAACTATCACTGATACTCTATACTCTCCTTCTACTTATAGTACTATAATGACACTTATCCTAGAACCATTGTTACAAGGTATTATGCTATGGTTAACTCTAGATTAAAGTCTACTACTCACATGTCCAACTAGAAAATACTTACAACTCACAAGCAACACTCAGTCAATACCAATACAAGACACAACCCAAAATTGCAAGTCACTAATTATCATACTAACAAGGAATCCTCAAAGAAAATAAGCTCAAAAAGGAACTGGATCAAGGACGGAAGGTATCTTTACTGCTAGTAAAGAAAAGAAGCGATGGAACAAAGTCCTGGAATAACATAAATAGATAAGTCTTGAGATGATACTTTAAGAACCAATTTAAGATACAACCTGATAATCATACACGTCTATCAGAAATCATGACACACAGAATCCTCGCCACGCCAGTAAACATAGATGCGATAAACGACAGGTTCCGTAACTAAGGTATGCAACCCTATAATCATGTCATCTAGAATACTCGCCACGCCAACCGGTATGGCTGCGAGAGACTCTAAGTTTCATAACTATAGTATGTACATCCAAGTCAGGTTCCTACGTTCTCATCACCACAGCTAATATGGCTGCGATAAACTCTAGGGTCCATAACCAAAGTAGACGTTTTACCTTTCTCACTGTCCTTATCAACATATGTCATCAGATGATACCGTAAATTTTAGCCCGTAAAATTCATCTCGATATGAAATCAACTCAACAACGATACCAAGAATTAAATTTAATAACTGGTCAACAAGAATCAAACTCACAATGATACCAAGATTTTAATTTAATAACCGATCAATAAGGATCAAGTTCAATAACAACAAGCGAAAGTGGACGGAAACAAGGAAAGATTTAAATTGTAAATTATAATAAGATTCTCAAGGGGTCGTCCCAGGAATCTCTCAAGAATTTGTGATTGAGTATCCTCTCTCATCCTAGTATCCTATGTCCTATATTCTATAGCAGGCACGTAGTAGTACAACTATGACGTCGCACTACTACGACATCGCACCACTAGCGAAGTCTGACCTGCATGGGCCACCACTAAAACGTGTCACGACCCGCACCCA
Organism: Iris macrosiphon; assembly: GCA_036927795.1. Taxonomy (NCBI): domain Eukaryota; kingdom Viridiplantae; phylum Streptophyta; class Magnoliopsida; order Asparagales; family Iridaceae; genus Iris; species Iris macrosiphon. Next base: position 20,534 of record JAYESA010001392.1, read on the forward strand.
GTTTAGGGGCACGAGAGCGTGGGTACGTCCAGCCTACGCCGCAGCATCGGCGGTAGAACGCTGTCTAGGTCAAGTACTATCTAAATAATCTCACACTAGTATCCAACTCCATAAGGAGACACGGATAACACTATAAATTGAATAACATACTCAATCACAACTACAGCACGATAAGAATTTGAAGAAACAAAAGAATACAACACAAGTCTACTGACAAAATAATCATACCTGAAATCAGTAACAACCAATCCCCAAGTGTCAGAAACAAGTCCACTAAGGTCACAGTCTGGAAAAATATTTTCCAGTCAGGAAGGAGCAAAGTACATCTCTAAATAGCAGTTCTATATAAATGACATAAACTATGTAGCAGTTCTAGATGGAAACATACCAGATGCATGTATAGGTACGAGAAATGTACAATAAGAGAAATACTGGAAATACTGTAAGTAAATATAGGAAAAGAACAATATGTCAATGAGCAAGAAACCTATGACTAAGTGTGTGAGTACTAGCTTTAATATGTGATCGGCTTGGGAACTTGATCAGGCTGGTTACATGTGATTAGCTATGGTTCATAAAAAGTCAGGCTAACCGTTGGTTAGCTATGATGCATGTAGAGATCAGGCTAATCACACGTAACAGCTATGGAGCATGTAAATGGTCAGGCCGCACCCGACGTGAGATGTGGGGTGAGCTATGGTGCATATAAAGTTGGGTATGATCACATATCTACACTAAAGTACTCCCCAAACCCCCGACTGGTATAGTAGATCCAATCATGGTACGCTATGGCACGGGATTCCCTAGGAAGGTAGCAAATCTCCCCGGGAATCAGTGTCTGTACATGCACAAGATATCAAGAAAACAAGTCTTGTACAAGCTACACCATGAATAAGGAATAACATCTCATAACGAGATACGTGTATACCAATCCATGTAACCAACGTGTCAGGAACATGAATATTTACACTAGATACAGTGAACATAGGAGATATCATAAATTAGAAACTAATCAGAGAATGTACTCGCCTTGGGTCCTTAGCTGGTAATTATTGATGTCCTGTTCCAGAGTATCCCCTGGGGGAACCAACAGTCCTAAAACATATAATAACAATACAATATTTGCATCAGAAGCTATACTAAACACACAAGCAAATACTAACTCAGGGGCTATGTCAGGCATGGAACTCAGTCAACTAGGGTCATCTAGTTAGACAGACATCTATAACACATTATACCTATTTAACTAACATTAACACCTACAATATTACTTGCACCAAAAATAAATACATATACAATATATATATATATACCATTTAATTCATGCATAATATATATATATAGGTTGAACAATATATTTACCATATATATTAATTTTTATATCTATAAAAATATGCTAAGTAGGTTTACAAATACATAAATATACATATACCAATTTACATATACTATATACAGGTAAGTATACCAAATTACATTTATATATATATAAACCAATACAACATATATATATATATATACATACATATACCAATACGAAAATATAAATCTACATACATATATATTTACCAAAATACGTATTAAATTAATATGTATATTACCAATATATTTTTATACCAAATTACATACCTATATATATGTTTATACATATACTAAAAATACACATTTTTATTAACCATATACCCTTACAAAATATATATATATATATATACATATATATATATTTATACCAAAAATAAGAATTATACTATATACAAATTTAGAATTTACGTAAAAGCCAACATATTTATATATCTCTAGTAATTTCAGTTACCAGTCCAAATAACCAATTTCGAACTAATTTAGATTATTGAGACTATATTTAATTAACAATATAAACCCCAAAATTATTATATTTTACATAATCAAAATCCTTATATTTATTACATAACTAAATTCTTACACTATAAACAATAAAACAAATTATATTCTATTTACTTAACTAATTACATGAATCTACTAAACTATTTATATTTAATTACTAAACAAATTACAAATTAACTAATTTATTAAGAATTTCTAATCTGATTATTAATAATTAACTAAACTAATATAATTTAACTAAATGATTAATTAATTAACTAATAAAATTTAACTACTGATTATATACTTAACTACTAATTATAGATTTAATTAACTGATAAAGAATTAACTAACAGATTAAGAACTAAATTACTGATTAAGAATTAAGTAAATGGATTAATCTAACATATACTTAACCTAAATCCCCAATGTATACAGAATGAAGAATGAAAAAAAGGAAAAGCTCACGATGGGGGTTTCTCGTCGGCGCGGTGGGGTCTCGCCGGAGTCGGCCGGCAAGGCGTTGGCGCCGGATCTGTTCGGCGGCGAGTGCTCGGCTCCAGCGGCGGTGCTCGGCTTCAGCTGCGGTGCTCGGTTCCAGCGGCGGCGGCGGCTGTCGAACTCGGCTCGAGGGTGAGGTGGTCCGAGGCTCCAGCGGCGGCGGAACTCGAGGGCGGCGATCTTGCATCCACCGGCGCTCGACGGATCTGGGCGGCCACCGGCGCTCGTCGAAGTTAGGTTAGGGTTAGGTTCTGTGGATGTGTCGGGGTCTGGGTTCGTGTCCGGGCTGGACACGATGGTGGTGCTGTGTGGTATGGGGTGGACGTGTCCGGGCTGGACACGAGGGTTTGTTGTGTACAGTGGAGGAGGTTGTGTCCAGATGGTGTCGGACACGAAATTGTAATATTGTAATAACTGGACACAGAAAAATGAATGGATACGGTGGGACACCCGGGGTCGGACCCGAGGCCAACACGGCTGACACGGTAATGCTGGACACACGGACACAAGCACACAAAAATGGTGGTGGCTTGTTGGCTTGTGGGAATTGTGAGGGCTAGCTAGGGTTTCTTGGGAATGGTGATGAGAGACTTAAATAGGGAGAGAAGGTGTGGGATAAAGGGTGAGGGTTGGCCCAAATAACGAATGGCCCAAGATAATAAATAAACGGGCTTTTCATGTGGGAAAAATGAGGGTGAAAAAGGAAGATGGTAAACTTATAAAATTAATAGAAAATATTATAATTTAAGAAATATTTTTAAGGGGCTTCCGATCGGCTACTAATTAACCTCATATTCAAAATATTAGAAAGTATGTAATTCATTTATTTACTACCCCAAATGAATTTAAAAATTATTATGAAGAAAACAACTAGTCCTTTAAATAATTTTATCAAATAAATAATTTTATGATTTCAAGCCAATAAATATTTGAAACTAGAGAAATATATATATTATTATTTATTTATTTATTTTGTAATACATCGACATTTAGGAAAAAATAATTTTTATAAAAGATTTTTAAATCACCTTCTAAAAATCAAATATTGTTCAAAAATCAAATGCAAGAATTCAAGGAGAAAATATTTTATAACTTGGTATTTAAAATAAATTAAAAATCAAAATTTTTTTTTTTTTTTTGGAATTTTGGGAAGCGGAGGTTACAAGTCTACCCACCTTAGAAAAATTTCGTCCTCGAAATTTAAGATCCTCAATAATTGCATTTACACATTATATTATTTCTATCAAAATTTTAAATTTCAACCAAATAATCATGAAGTAATTCCATATCGTTATTTCACAACCTTTCAAAATTCTATATCATCATATTCCGAAAAATCTTCAAGTTTTAAAATCAAATTCAAATTTTTATCATAATCTTCTCCAAAAATTTAAGTTCGTATCTAATTACTCAAGGATTTTAATATCCAATCCTCCAATTGAATTCCAATTAATGTTTATTTATAACATTCAAAAATCTGTATCCCAAATTTAAATTTTTAAACACTAATCCATCATTCATCTTACTCCTCTAACCCAAATTCAATTGATGCTTATTAAAATATAAATCCTCCTCCCGAGAATTGAATTTGACACTATTCCATTAACGATTTATTTCTTGATTTTCTTTTTTTTTTCCTCAAATACTCAACGATGCGATACTTTCAGAATCTTCAATGCAACATTCATAATATAAACTATAAAATTTCTATCTTGCAATCAAATAGAAAAAAATAATAATCTCTCAAATTTTCTCAAATTTTAACAATCACTTTAATCATATCAAGACCTTCCTAAAATTAATAAATCCTCAATTTTGCCCTGTGAATTTCTTAACTCTCTATTTAAGTTAATGTTTATCCTCGAATTTCAATCATACCTCGATCTTCGTAAAATCAATGATCCATCAATTCTGTTATATTACTCATTAACTGTTTATTTAAATGAATGCTTATCCTTAAATTAATCCTCTTGTCTCTTTTTGTCAGTCATAACCTCGTCACAGATCTTTGCTATGGTCAAAACCCTAATGATCATGGGTTAAGAAAATTCCACCTACAGCCATGCAATTTAAGAAAATATAGGTCATGTGTCTTGTCATGGTATTTCAGTCTCTGTTAAGGTGTACTACTAGTTATATTTTAACAAGAAAATCATGAATACGAACTACAGTATTAGGAAAAACAATCAATCGAAAGATGGAAGAAGGAATCATTAGGAGGGGAAGAAAGAACCTGTTAATATATTTCTTGCAGTATCCCTTATCTCTAACATACACTTAACTCTAGCATATTCACTACTAATTCCTATTCCTGTACACTAGTACCCATATCAACTAATCATTAATCCACAAAATCCATGAATACATCCGTATTACACACCTGTTTATTAATACCAAAATCTGATGCCAAGAATCTCTAATATAACCATGATTCAATAATGCATCCAAGTTGATACCTCTATCTCTTTAGTACCATACCCTCTGTCAGTTCCCTGTTCCTACTACAATTGTTCATACTAGTCGTTCTTATCACTCAAATATACGTCAAGTGCAACACCCTACTAAATAATGCTCTTTCCAATACAATTTTAGATGGACACCCAAGTCAGTCTGTGGTGCCATCTCAATCATGCTCAAATCACCAGATCCTTACACATGTATATCATCTACTCATATATTAATATTCATATCTCTCATCTACCAAAAATTAATCCTCAAAATAATCGTCAAGGTTTAACTCCTCGATCAACTTAAAATAAAATGCATATACCTCCTCAAAATCAGATACTCCACATCGAAATAAAATTTAATCACTTCTAAAATCTTTGTAGCCTTAACTATGTTTATTGAATCAAATTTAAATCCTCAATATTTTAACAACATAAAATCTTAACTCCTTAAAAATTCAAAAAATTAAAAATTTATTTCCACTCTTTAATTTATAAATCCACAATTATACATATAAGTGCTCACGGTCTCTGATACTCGAGGTGCACTCAAAACCTCTATTGCCTACAACTGCCAACTGGGTACTAAAATTGTACTGCCTGAATCACTTGTACTATTACCTCCAATGATCAAAGTTATCATCACCTATATTTTCCTTCATGATTTCAATTTATGTCAACTGGTATATCATTTAATTATCATCACACAGAGTGCTTACTGTTATTAACGTTATTCTCGACTAATCCTCGATATAGAATCATTAGCACTCTTGGTATTATATCACTAGTTTCATTAATGCATCATTTCATCAAGCTCATTAGAACTCATGATTAGCTGTACCTTTTATAACACTCATGTTTCTTTACTCTCATGGGCAAGTATATGGTTCCTCATCTCGATGGTTGTATATGTATTTCCTTTAATCCTTTAAAGCCTATTAACTAATCCGTGACATGCTTCACCATCTTCATTACCCATTCCGATATTTCTCTACTCATGACACCTCATTAACTTTATGCGTATATATTTCCTTACCCTTAACACTTCCGATATCAATCATCAAATTGAACATCATGCTCCATTAATTCTTAACATAATTTCTTGATACCTAATTGTTTACATAGATCACTCAATTACATAATCATGATTATCCAAGACGGGTAATTGGCTCTGATACTAACTCTGAGAACTATCACTGATACTCTATACTCTCCTTCTACTTATAGTACTATAATGACACTTATCCTAGAACCATTGTTACAAGGTATTATGCTATGGTTAACTCTAGATTAAAGTCTACTGCTCACATGTCCAACTAGAAAATACTTACAACTCACAAGCAACACTCAGTCAATACCAATACAAGACACAACCCAAAATTGCAAGTCACTAATTATCATACTAACAAGGAATCCTCAAAGAAAATAAGCTCAAAAAGGAACTGGATCAAGGACGGAAGGTATCTTTACTGCTAGTAAAGAAAAGAAGCGATGGAACAAAGTCCTGGAATAACATAAATAGATAAGTCTTGAGATAATACTTTAAGAACCAATTTAAGATACAACCTGATAATCATACACGTCTATCAGAAATCATGACACACAGAATCCTCGCCACGCCAGTAAACATAGATGCGATAAACGACAGGTTCCGTAACTAAGGTATGCAACCCTATAATCATGTCATCTAGAATACTCGCCACGCCAACCGGTATGGCTGCGAGAGACTCTAAGTTTCATAACTATAGTATGTACATCCAAGTCAGGTTCCTACGTTCTCATCACCACAGCTAATATGGCTGCGATAAACTCTAGGGTCCATAACCAAAGTAGACGTTTTACCTTTCTCACTGTCCTTATCAACATATGTCATCAGATGATACCGTAAATTTTAGCCCGTAAAATTCATCTCGATATGAAATCAACTCAACAACGATACCAAGAATTAAATTTAATAACTGGTCAACAAGAATCAAACTCACAATGATACCAAGATTTTAATTTAATAACCGATCAATAAGGATCAAGTTCAATAACAACAAGCGAAAGTGGACGGAAACAAGGAAAGATTTAAATTGTAAATTATAATAAGATTCTCAAGGGGTCGTCCCAGGAATCTCTCAAGAATTTGTGATTGAGTATCCTCTCTCATCCTAGTATCCTATGTCCTATATTCTATAGCAGGCACGTAGTAGTACAACTATGACGTCGCACTACTACGACATCGCACCACTAGCGAAGTCTGACCTGCATGGGCCACCACTAAAACGTGTCACGACCCACACCCAGTTTAGGGGCACGAGAGCGTGGGTACGTCCAGCCTACGCCGCAGCATCGGCGGTAGAACGCTGTCTAGGTCAAGTACTATCTAAATAATCTCACACTAGTATCCAACTCCATAAGGAGACACGGATAACACTATAAATTGAATAACATACTCAATCACAACTACAGCACGATAAGAATTTGAAGAAACAAAAGAATACAACACAAGTCTACTGACAAAATAATCATACCTGAAATCAGTAACAACCAATCCCCAAGTGTCAGAAACAAGTCCACTAAGGTCACAGTCTGGAAAAATATTTTCCAGTCAGGAAGGAGCAAAGTACATCTCTAAATAGCAGTTCTATATAAATGACATAAACTATGTAGCAGTTCTAGATGGAAACATACCAGATGCATGTATAGGTACGAGAAATGTACAATGAGAGAAATACTGGAAATACTGTAAGTAAATGCAGGAAAAGAACAATATGTCAATGAGCAAGAAACCTATGACTAAGTGTGTGAGTACTAGCTTTAATATGTGATCGGCTTGGGAACTTGATCAGGCTGGTTACATGTGATTAGCTATGGTTCATATAAAGTCAGGCTAACCGTTGGTTAGCTATGATGCATGTAGAGATCAGGCTAATCACACGTAACAGCTATGGAGCATGTAAATGGTCAGGCCGCACCCGACGTGAGATGTGGGGTGAGCTATGGTGCATATAAAGTTGGGTATGATCACATATCTACACTAAAGTACTCCCCAAACCCCCGACTGGTATAGTAGATCCAATCATGGTACGCTATGGCACGGGATTCCCTAGGAAGGTAGCAAATCTCCCCGGGAATCAGTGTCTGTACATGCACAAGATATCAAGAAAACAAGTCTTGTACAAGCTACACCATGAATAAGGAATAATATCTCATGACGAGATCCGTGTATACCAATCCGTGTAACCAACGTGTCAGGAACATGAATATTTACACTAGATACAGTGAACATAGGAGATATCATAAATTAGAAACTAATCAGAGAATGTACTCGCCTTGGGTCCTTAGCTGGTAATTATTGATGTCCTGTTCCAGAGTATCCCCTGGGGGAACCAACAGTCCTAAAACATATAATAACAATATAATATTTGCATCAGAAGCTATACTAAACACACAAGCAAATACTAACTCAGGGGCTATGTCAGGCATGGAACTCAGTCAACTAGGGTCATCTAGTTAGACAGACATCTATAACACATTATACCTATTTAACTAACATTAACACCTACAATATTACTTGCACCAAAAATAAATACATATACAATATATATATATATACCATTTAATTCATGCATAATATATATATATAGGTTGAACAATATATTTACCATATATATTAATTTTTATATCTATAAAAATATGCTAAGTAGGTTTACAAATACATAAATATACATATACCAATTTACATATACTATATACAGGTAAGTATACCAAATTACATTTATATATATATAAACCAATACAACATATATATATATACATACATATACCAATACGAAAATATAAATCTACATACATATATATTTACCAAAATACGTATTAAATTAATATGTATATTACCAATATATTTTTATACCAAATTACATACCTATATATATGTTTATACATATACTAAAAATACACATTTTTATTAACCATATACCCTTACAAAATATATATATATATACATATATATATATATATATATATATATATATATATATTTATACCAAAAATAAGAATTATACTATATACAAATTTAGAATTTACGTAAAAGCCAATATATTTATATATCTCTAGTAATTTCAGTTACCAGTCCAAATAACCAATTTCGAACTAATTTAGATTATTGAGACTATATTTAATTAACAATATAAACCCCAAAATTATTATATTTTACATAATCAAAATCCTTATATTTATTACATAACTAAATTCTTACACTATAAACAATAAAACAAATTATATTCTATTTACTTAACTAATTACATGAATCTACTAAACTATTTATATTTAATTACTAAACAAATTACAAATTAACTAATTTATTAAGAATTTCTAATCTGATTATTAATAATTAACTAAACTAATATAATTTAACTAAATGATTAATTAATTAACTAATAAAATTTAACTACTGATTATATACTTAACTACTAATTATAGATTTAATTAACTGATAAAGAATTAACTAACAGATTAAGAACTAAATTACTGATTAAGAATTAAGTAAATGGATTAATCTAACATATACTTAACCTAAATCCCCAATGTATACAGAATGAAGAATGAAAAAAAGGAAAAGCTCACGATGGGGGTTTCTCGTCGGCGCGGTGGGGTCTCGCCGGAGTCGGCCGGCAAGGCGTTGGCGCCGGATCTGTTCGGCGGCGAGTGCTCGGCTCCAGCGGCGGTGCTCGGCTTCAGCTGCGGTGCTCGGTTCCAGCGGCGGCGGCGGCTGTCGAACTCGGCTCGAGGGTGAGGTGGTCCGAGGCTCCAGCGGCGGCGGAACTCGAGGGCGGCGATCTTGCATCCACCGGCGCTCGACGGATCTGGGCGGCCACCGGCGCTCGTCAAAGTTAGGTTAGGGTTAGGTTCTGTGGATGTGTCGGGGTCTGGGTTCGTGTCCGGGCTGGACACGATGGTGGTGCTGTGTGGTATGGGGTGGACGTGTCCGGGCTGGACACGAGGGTTTGTTGTGTACAGTGGAGGAGGTTGTGTCCAGATGGTGTCGGACACGAAATTGTAATATTGTAATAACTGGACACAGAAAAATGAATGGATACGGTGGGACACCCGGGGTCGGACCCGAGGCCAACACGGCTGACACGGTAATGCTGGACACACGGACACAAGCACACAAAAATGGTGGTGGCTTGTTGGCTTGTGGGAATTGTGAGGGCTAGCTAGGGTTTCTTGGGAATGGTGATGAGAGACTTAAATAGGGAGAGAAGGTGTGGGATAAAGGGTGAGGGTTGGCCCAAATAACGAATGGCCCAAGATAATAAATAAACGGGCTTTTCATGTGGGAAAAATGAGGGTGAAAAAGGAAGATGGTAAACTTATAAAATTAATAGAAAATATTATAATTTAAGAAATATTTTTAAGGGGCTTCCGATCGGCTACTAATTAACCTCATATTCAAAATATTAGAAAGTATGTAATTCATTTATTTACTACCCCAAATGAATTTAAAAATTATTATGAAGAAAACAACTAGTCCTTTAAATAATTTTATCAAATAAATAATTTTATGATTTCAAGCCAATAAACATTTCAAACTAGAGAAATATATATATATTATTATTTATTTATTTATTTTGTAATACATCGACATTTAGGAAAAAATGATTTTTATAAAAGATTTTTAAATCACCTTCTAAAAATTAAATATTGTTCAAAAATCAAATGCAAGAATTCAAGGAGAAAATATTTTATAACTTGGTATTTAAAATAAATTAAAAATCAAATTTTTTTTTTTTTTTTTTTGGAATTTTGGGAAGCGGAGGTTACAGAACGTATTTAGGTTGGTAAATCTAACCAAAATATGGTCTAAAATAAGCGTCGATTGGTGAAAACGAGTGCGGATGGGTGATTCTAACTGAAACATGATATAGAATGAGCGTAGAATGGTTAAACAAGTATCGATAGGTGATCGTAACGGAGATATGGTCTAGAATAGTGGTCGATTGATGAAAACGAATATGGATAGGTAATTCAAACCGAAATTATGCTATAAAATTAGCTTAGATTGGTTAACAAGTACGAATGAGTGATTCGGTTCAAAATATGGAATAGTGTGAACGTACAATGGTGAAAATGGGTATGGATGGGTGATTCTAACCTAAATATGGTCTGAAACAGACGTCGATTGGTAAAACGAGCGTAGATGGGTGATTCTAAATGAAATATGATATAGAATGAGCGTAGAATGGTTAAACGAGTATCGATGGGCCTTCCTAAACGAAACATGGTATACTAACCGGAATATGGTGTAAAACGAGCTTAGAAAGCGAAAACGAGTATATAGGTGTGATACTAACCGGAATTATGTTGTAGAGTAGGCGTAGAATAGCGAAAACAAGTATGGACGGGTGATTTTTAACCAAAATATGGTATAAAGTCGCCTAGATTGGTGAAACGATTATAAAAATATGATTCTAACCGAAATGAGATCAAATGCTCGTAAAATGGTGAAAACGAGGATAAATGAGTGATTCGAGCCGAAAGATGGTATACTATGATCATAGAATAACAAAAACGAGTACCGGTGAGCGATTCCAACCAAAACATGGTGTAGAACATGCGTAGACTGGTGCAAACGAGTATAGACGGGTGATTCTAACCAAAATATGCTATAAAAGTGGCAAGGATTTGCGAAGACAGGTACTGAAATGTGATCATGATCGACGGGTTAGTGTGAGAATGAAAGTAGAATAATGAGAACGTATTTAGGTCGGCAATTCTAACCAAAATATGGTCTAAAACAAGCGTCGATTGGTAAAAACGAGTATCGATGGGTGATCGTAACCGAGATATGGTCTAGAATAGTCGTCGATTGATGAAAACGAATATGGATAGTAATTCAAACCAAAATTATGGTATAGAATGAGCTTAGATTGGTGAAAACAAGTACAAATGAGTGATTCGGTCCAAAATATGGAATAGTGTGAACGTAGAATGGTGAAAACGGTTATGGATGGGTGATTCTAACCAAAATATGGTCTAAACCATACGTCGAATGGTAAAACAAGCGTAGATGGATGATTCTAAGTGAAATATGATATAGAATGAGCGTAGAATGAGTAAATGAGTATCAATGGGCCTTCCTAAGTGAAACATGGTATACTAACCAGAATATGGTGTAAGACGAGCTTAGAAAGCGAAAACGAGTATATAGGTGTGATACTAACCATAATTATATTATAGAGTGGCGTAGAATAGCGAAAACAAGTATGGACAGGTGATTTTTAACCAAAATATGGTATAAAGTCGCCTAGATTGGTGAAACGATTATAAAAATATGATTCTAACCGAAATGAGGTATCAAATGCTCGTAAAATGATGAAAACGAGGATAAATGAGTGATTCGAGCCGAAAGACGGTATACTATGATCGTAGAATGAGGAAAACGAGTTTAGATCGTTGATTCTAGCCGAAATATGGTAGAAAATAGGGAAAGAATCATGAAAACGAGTACCGGTGAGCGATTCCAACCGAAACATGGTGTAGGACATGCGTAGACTGGTGAAAACAAGTATAGACGGGTGATTCTAACCGAAATATGCTGTAAAAGTGGCACGGATTTGCGAAGACAGGTTCTGAAACGTGATCATGATCGACGGGTTAGTGTGAGAATAGGAGTAGAATGATGAGAACGTATTTAGGTCGGCAATTCTAACCGAAATATGGTCTAAAACAAGCGTCGATTGGTAAAAACGAGTATCGATGGGTGATCGTAACCGAGATATGGTCTAGAATAGTCGTCGATTGATGAAAACAGATATGGATAGGTAATTCAAACCAAAATTATGGTATAAAATGAGCTTAGATTGGTGAACACAAGTACAAATGAGTGATTCGGTCCAAAATATTAAATAGTGTGAACGTAGAATGGTGAAAACGGGTATGGATGGGTGATTCTAACCTAAATATGGTCTAAAGCATACGTCGAATGGTAAAACGAGCTTAGATGGGTGATTCTAAGAGAAATATGATATAGAATGAGCGTAGAATGGTTAAACGAGTATCGATGGGCCTTCCTAAGCGAAATATGGTATACTAGCCGGAATATGGTGTAAGACGAGCTTAGAAAGCGAAAACGAGTATATAGGTATGATACTAACCGGAATTATGTTGTAGAGTGGCATAGAATTGCGAAAACAAGTATGGACGGGTGATTTTTAACCAAAATATGGTATAAAGTCGCCTAGATTGGTGAAACGATTATAAAAATATGATTCTAACCGAAATGAGGTATCAAATGCTCGTAAAATGGTAAAAATAAGGATAAATGAGTGATTCGAGCGGAAACATGGTATACTATGATCGTAGAATGACGAAAACGAGTTTAGATCGTTGATTCTAGCCGAAATAGGTATAAAATAAAGACATAATCATGAAAACGAGTACCGGTGAGCGATTCCAACCGAAACATTGTGTAGAACATGCGTAGACTGGTGACAACGAGTATAGACGGGTGATTCTAACCGAAAGATGCTGTAAAAGTGGTACGGATCTACGAAGACAGGTTCTGAAATGCGATAATGATCGACGGGTTAGTGTGAGAATGGGAGTAGAATGAAGAGAACGTATTTAGGTTGGTAATTTTAACCAAAATATGGTCTAAATCAAGCGTCGATTGGTAAAAACGAGTGCAGATGGGTGATTCTAACTGAAACATGATATAGAATGGTTAAACAAGTATCGATGGATGATCGTAACCGAGATATAGTATAGAATAGTGGTCGATTGATGAAAACGAATATGGATAGGTAATTCAAACCGAAATTATGGTATAAAATTAGCTTAGATTTGTGAAAACAAGTACGAATGAGTGATTCGGTCCAAAATATGGAATAGTGTGAACGTACAATGGTGAAAATAGGTATGGATGGGTGATTCTAACCTAAATATGGTCTGAAATAGACGTCGAATGGTAAAACGAGCTTAGATTGGTGATTCTAAGTAAAATATGATATAGAATGAGCGTAAAATGAGTAAACGAGTATCAATGGGCCTTTCTAAGTGAAACATGGTATACTAACTGGAATATGGTGTAAGACGAGCTTAGAAAGCGAAAACGAGTATATAGGTGTGATACTAACCGGAATTATATTATAGAGTGGCGTAGAATAGCGAAAACAAGTATGGACGGGTGATTTTTAACCAAAATATGGTATAAAGTTGCCTAGATTGGTGAAACGATTATAAAAATATGATTCTAACCGAAATAAAGTATCAAATGCTCGTAAAATGGTAAAAACGAGAATAAATGAGTGATTCGAGCTGAAACATGGTATACTATGATCGTAGAATGACGAAAACGAGTTTAGATCGTTGATTCTAGCCGAAATACGGTATAAAATAGGGACAGAATCATGAAAACGAGTACCGCTGAGCGATTCCAACCGAAACATGGTGTACAACATGCGTAGACTGGTGAAAACGAGTATAGACGGGTGATTCTAACCGAAATATGCTGTAAAAGTGGCACAGATTTGCGAAGACAGGTACTAAAATATGATCATGATCGACGGGTTAGTGTGAGAATGGCAGTAGAATGATGAGAACGTATTTAGGTCGGCAATTCTAACCAAAATATGGTCTAAAACAAGCGTCGATTGGTAAAAACGAGTATCGATGGGTGATCGTAACCGAGATATGGTCTAGAATAGTCGTCGATTGATGAAAACGAATTTGGATAGTAATTCAAACCAAAATTATGGTATAGAATGAGCTTAGATTGGTGAAAACAAGTACAAATGAGTAATTCGGTCCAAAATATGGAATAGTGTGAACGTAGAATGGTGAAAACGGGTATGGATGGGTGATTCTAACCTAAATATGGTCTAAACCATACGTCTAATGGTAAAATGAGCGTAGATGGGTGATTCTAAGTGAAATATGATATAGAATGAGCGTAGAATGAATAAACGAGTATCGATGGGCCTTCCTAAGCGAAACATGGTATACTAGCCGGAATATGGTGTAAGACGAGCTTAGAAAGCGAAAACGAGTATATAGGTGTGATACTAACCGAAATTATGTTGTAGAGTGGCATAGAATTGCGAAAACAAGTATGGACGGGTGATTTTTAACCAAAATATGGTATAAAGTCGCCTAGATTGGTGAAACGATTATAAAAATATGATTCTAACCGAAATGAGGTATCAAATGCTCGTAAAATGGTAAAAATGAGGATAAATGAGTGATTCGAGCCGAAACATGGTATACTATGATCGTAGAATAACGAAAACGAGTTTAGATCGTTGATTCTAGCCGAAATATGGTAGCAAATAGGGACAGAATCATGAAAACGAGTACCGGTGAGCGATTCCAACCGAAACATGGTGTACAACATGCGTAGACTGGTGAAAACGAGTATAGACGGGTGATTCTAACCGAAATATGCTGTAAAAGTGGCACGGATTTGCGAAGATAGGTACTAAATTATGATCATGATCGACGGGTTAGTGTGAGAATGGCAGTAGAATGATGAGAACGTATTTAGGTCGACAATTCTAACCAAAATATGGTCTAAAACAAGCGTCGATTGGTAAAAACGAGTATCGATGGGTGATCGTAACCGAGATACGGTCTAGAATAGTCGTCCATTGATGAAAACGAATATGGATAGTAAATCAAACCAAAATTATGGTATAGAATGAGCTTAGATTGGTGAAAACAAGTACAAATGAGTGATTCGGTCCAAAATATGGAATAGTGTGAACGTAGAATGGTGAAAACGGGTATGGATGGGTGATTCTAACCTAAATATGGTCTAAACCATACGTTTAATGGTAAAACGAGCGTAGATGGGTGATTCTAAGTGAAATATGATATGGAATGAGCGTAGAATGAATAAACGAGTATCGATGGGCCTTCCTAAGTGAAACATGGTATACTAACCGGAATATGGTGTAAGACGAGCTTAGAAAGCGAAAACGAGTATATAGGTGTGATACTAACCGGAATTATGTTGTAGAGTGGCGTAGAATAGCGAAAACAAGTATGGACGGGTGATTTGTAACCAAAATATGGTATAAAGTCGCCTAGATTGGTGAAACGATTATAAAAATATGATTCTAATCGAAATGAGGAATCAAATAGTCGTAAAATGGTAAAAATGATGATAAATGAGTGATTCGAGCCGAAACATGGTATACTATGATCGTAAAATGACGAAAACGATTTTAGATCGTTGATTCTAGCCGAAATATGGTATAAAATAGGGACAGAATCATGAAAACGAGTACCGGTGAGCGATTCCAACCGAAACATGGTGTAGAACATGCGTAGACTGGTGAAAATGAGTATAGACGGGTGATTCTATCCGAAAGATGCTGTAAAAGTGGCACGGATTTGCGAAGACAGGTACTAAAATATGATCATGATCGACGGATTAGTGTGAGAATGGGAGTAGCATGATGAGAACGTATTTAGGTTGGTAAATCTAACCAAAATATGGTCTAAAACAAGCGTCGATTGGTGAAAACGAGTGCGGATGTGTGATTCTAACTGAAACATGATATAGAATGAGCGTAGAATGGTTAAACAAGTATCGATGGGTGATCGTAACGGAGATATGGTCTAGAATAGT
Source organism: Iris macrosiphon (assembly GCA_036927795.1). Classification (NCBI taxonomy): domain Eukaryota; kingdom Viridiplantae; phylum Streptophyta; class Magnoliopsida; order Asparagales; family Iridaceae; genus Iris; species Iris macrosiphon. The sequence goes on from JAYESA010001392.1 coordinate 36,941, forward strand.
GGTCGATTGATGAAAACGAATATGGATAGGTAATTCAAACCGAAATTATGCTATAAAATTAGCTTAGATTGGTTAACAAGTACGAATGAGTGATTCGGTCCAAAATATGGAATAGTGTGAACGTACAATGGTGAAAATGTGTATGGATGGGTGATTCTAACCTAAATATGGTCTGAAACAGACGTCGATTGGTAAAACGAGCGTAGATGGGTGATTCTAAATGAAATATGATATAGAATGAGCGTAGAATGGTTAAACGAGTATCGATGGGCCTTCCTAAGCGAAACATGGTATACTAACCGGAATATGGTGTAAAACGAGCTTAGAAAGCGAAAACGAGTATATAAGTATGATACTAACCGGAATTATGTTGTAGAGTGGGCGTAGAATAACGAAAACAAGTATGGACGGGTGATTTTTAACCAAAATATGGTATAAAGTCGCCTAGATTGGTGAAACAATTATAAAAATATGATTCTAACCGAAATGAGATCAAATGCTCGTAAAATGGTGAAAACGAGGATAAATGAGTGATTCGAGCCGAAAGATGGTATACTATGATCGTAGAATGACGAAAACGAGTTTAGATCGTTGATTCTAGCCGAAATATGGTAGAAAATATGGACAAAATCTTGAAAACGAGTATCGGTGAGCGATTCCAACCGAAATATGGTGTAGAACATGCGTAGACTGGTGCAAACGAGTATAGACGGGTGATTCTAACCAAAATATGCTGTAAAAGTGGCAAGGATTTGCGAAGACAGGTACTGAAATGTGATCATGATCGACGGGTTAGTGTGAGAATGGGAGTAGAATAATGAGAACGTATTTAGGTCGGCAATTCTAACCAAAATATGGTCTAAAACAAGCGTCGATTGGTAAAAACGAGTATCGATGGGTGATCGTAACCGAGATATGGTCTAGAATAGTCGTCGATTGATGAAAATGAATATGGATAGTAATTCAAACCAAAATTATGGTATAGAATGAGCTTAGATTGGTGAAAACAAGTACGAATGAGTGATTCGGTCCAAAATATGGAATAGTGTGAACGTAGAATGGTGAAAACGGTTATGGATGGGTGATTCTAACCAAAATATGGTCTAAACCATACGTCGAATGGTAAAACGAGCGTAGATGGATGATTCTAAGTGAAATATGATATAGAATGAGCATAGAATAAGTAAACGAGTATCAATGGGCCTTCCTAAGTGAAACATGGTATACTAACCGGAATATGGTGTAAGACGAGCTTAGAAAGCGAAAACGAGTATATAGGTGTGATACTAACCATAATTATATTGTAGAGTGGCGTAGAATAGCGAAAACAAGTATGGACGGGTGATTTTTAACCAAAATATGGTATAAAGTCGCCTAGATTGGTGAAACGATTATAAAAATATGATTCTAACCGAAATGAGGTATCAAATGCTCGTAAAATGGTAAAAATGAGGATAAGGATAAATGAGTGATTCGAGCCGAAACATGGTATACTATGATCGTAGAATAACGAAAACGAGTTTAGATCGTTGATTCTAGCCGAAATATGGTAGCAAATAGGGACAGAATCATGAAAACGAGTACCGTGTGAGCGATTCCAACCGAAACATGGTGTAGGACATGCGTAGACTGGTGGAAAACGAGTATAGACGGGTGATTCTAACCAAAATATGCTGTAAAAGTGGCACGGATTTGCGAAGACAGGTTCTGAAACGTGATCATGATCGACGGGTTAGTGTGAGAATGGGAGTAGAATGATGAGAACGTATTTAGGTCGGCAATTCTAACCGAAATATGGTCTAAAACAAGCGTCGATTGGTAAAAACGAGTATCGATGGGTGATCGTAACCGAGATATGGTCTAGAATAGTCATCGATTGATGAAAACAGATATGGATAGGTAATTCAAACCGAAATTATGGTATAAAATGAGCTTAGATTGGTGAACACAAGTACAAATGAGTGATTCGGTCCAAAATATTAAATAGTGTGAACGTAGAATGGTGAAAACGGGTATGGATGGGTGATTCTAACCTAAATATGGTCTAAAGCATACGTCGAATGGTAAAACGAGCGTAGATGGGTGATTCTAAGAGAAATATGATATAGAATGAGCGTAGAATGGTTAAACGAGTATCGATGGGCCTTCCGAAGCAAAACATGGTATACAAACCGGAATATGGTGTAAAATAAGCTTTGAAAGCGAAAACGAGTATATAGGTGTGATACTAACCGGAATTATGTTGTAGAGTGGGCGTAGAATAGCGAAAATAAGTATGGACGGGTGATTTTTAACCAAAATATGGTATAAAGTCACCTAGATTGGTGAAACGATTATAAAAATATGATTATAACCGAAATGAGATATCAAATGCTCGTAAAATAGTAAAAACGAGGATAAATGAGTGATTCGAGCCGAAAGATGGTATACTATGATCGTAGAATGACGAAAACGAGTTTAGATCGTTGATTATAGCCGAAATATGGTAGAAAATAGGGACAGAATCATGAAAACGAGTACCGAGTGAGCGATTCCAACCGAAACATGGTGTACAACATGCGTAGACTGGTGAAAACGAGTATAGACGGGTGATTCTAACCGAAATATGCTGTAAAAGTGACACGAATTGCGAAAACAGGTACTAAAATATGATCATGATCGACGGGTTAGTGTGAGAATGGCAGTAGAATGATGAGAACGTATTTAGGTCGGCAATTCTAACCAAAATATGGTCTAAAACAAGCGTCGATTGGTAAAAACGAGTATCGTGGGTGATCGTAACCGAGATATGGTCTAGAATAGTCGTCGATTGATGAAAACGAATATGGATAGTAATTCAAACCAAAATTATGGTATAGAATGAGCTTAGAATGGTGAAAACAAGTACAAATGAGTGATTCGATCCAAAATATGGAATAGTGTGAACGTAGAATGGTGAAAACGGGTATGGATGGGTGATTCTAACCTAAATATTGTCTAAACCATACGTCTAATGGTAAAATGAGCGTAGATGGGTGATTCTAAGTGAAATATGATATAGAATGAGCGTAGAATGAATAAACGAGTATCGATGGGCCTTCCTAAGCGAAACATGGTATACTAGCCGGAATATGGTGTAAGACGAGCTTAGAAAGCGAAAACGAGTATATAGGTATGATACTAACCGGAATTATGTTGTAGAGTGGCATAGAATTGCGAAAACAAGTATGGACGGGTGATTTTTAACCAAAATATGGTATAAAGTCGCCTAGATTGGTGAAACGATTATAAAAATATGATTCTAACCGAAATGAGGTATCAAATGCTCGTAAAATGGTAAAAATAAGGATAAATGAGTGATTCGAGCCGAAAGATGGTATACTATGATCGTTAGAATGACGAAAACGAGTTTAGATCGTTGATTCTAGCCGAAATAGGTATAAAATAAAGACAGAATCATGAAAACGAGTACCGGTGAGCGATTCCAACCGAAACATTGTATAGAACATGCGTAGACTGGTGACAACGAGTATAGACGGGTGATTGTAACCGAAAGATGCTGTAAAAGTTGTACGGATCTACGAAGACAGGTTCTGAAATGCGATCATGATCGACGGGTTAGTGTGAGAATGGGAGTAGAATGAAGAGAACGTATTTAGGTTGGCAATTCTAACCGAAATATGGTCTAAAACAAGCGTCGATTGGTTAAAAACGAGTATCGATGGGTGATCGTAACCGAGATATGGTCTAGAATAGTCGTCGATTGATGAAAACAGATATGGATAGGTAATTCAAACCAAAATTATGGTATAAAATGAGCTTAAATTGGTGAACACAAGTACAAATGAGTGATTCGGTCCAAAATATTAAATAGTGTGAACGTAGAATGGTGAAAAACGGGTATGGATGGGTGATTCTAACCTAAATATGGTCTAAAGCATACGTCGAATGGTAAAACGAGCGTAGATGGGTGATTCTAAGAGAAATATGATATAGAATGAGCGTAGAATGGTTTAAACGAGTATCGATGGGCCTTCCGAAGCAAAACATGGTATACTAACCAGAATATGGTGTAAAATGAGCTTTGAAAGCGAAAACGAGTATATAGGTGTGATACTAACCGGAATTATGTTGTAGAGTAGGCGTAGAATAGCGAAAATAAGTATGGACGGGTAATTTTTAACCAAAATATGGTATAAAGTTGCCTAGATTGGTGAAACGATTATAAAAATATGATTATAACCGAAATGAGATATCAAATGCTCGTAAAATGGTGAAAACGAGGATAAATGAGTGATTCGAGCCGAAAGATGGTATACTATGATCGTAGAATGACGGAAAACGAGTTTAGATCGTTGATTCTAGCCGAAATATGGTAGAAAATAGGGACAGAATCATGAAAACGAGTACCGGTGAGCGATTCCAACCGAAACATGGTGTACAACATGCGTAGACTGGTGAAAACGAGTATAGACGGGTGATTCTAACCGAAATATGCTGTAAAAGTGGCACGGATTTGCGAAGACAGGTACTAAAATATTATCATGATCGACGGGTTAGTATGAGAAATGGCAGTAGAATGATGAGAACGTATTTAGGTCGGCAATTCTAACCAAAATATGGTCTAAAACAAGCGTCGATTGGTAAAAACGAGTATCGATGGGTGATCGTAACCAAGATATGGTCTAGAATAGTCGTCGATTGATGAAAACGAATATGGATAGTAATTCAAACCAAAATTATGGTATAGAATGAGCTTAGATTGGTGAAAACAAGTACAAATGAGTGATTCGGTCCAAAATATGGAATAGTGTGAACGTAGAATGGTGAAAACGGGTATGGATGGGTGATTCTAACCTAAATATGGTCTAAACCATACGTCTAATGGTAAAACGAGCGTAGATGGGTGATTCTAAGTAAAATATGATATAGAATGAGCGTAGAATGAATAAACGAGTATCGATGGGCCTTCCTAAGCGAAACATGGTATACTAGCCGGAATATGGTGTAAGACAAGCTTAGAAAGCGAAAACGAGTATATAGGTGTGATACTAACCGGAATTATATTGTAGAGTGGCGTAGAATAGCGAAAACAAGTATGGACAGGTGATTTTTAACCAAAATATGGTATAAAGTCGCCTAGATTGGTGAAACGATTATAAAAATATGATTCTAACCGAAATGAGGTATCAAATGCTCGTAAAATGGTAAAAACGAGGATAAATGAGTGATTCGAGCCGAAACATGGTGTACTATGATCGTAGAATGACAAAAACGAGTTTAGATCGTTGATTCTAGCCGAAATACGGTATAAAATAGGGATAAAATCATGAAAACGAGTACCGGTGAACGATTCCAACCGAAACATGGTGTAGAACATACATAGACTGGGGAAAACGAGTATAGACGGGTGATTCTAACCGAAATATGCTGTAAAAGTGGTACGGATATGCGAAGACAGGTACTGAAATATGATCATAATCGACGGGTTAGTGTGAGAATGGGAGTAGAATGATGAGAACGTATTTAGGTCGGAAATTCTAAACAAAATATGGTCAAAAACAGGCATCGATTGGTAAAAACGAGTGCAGATGGGTGATCGTAACCGAGATATGGTCTATAATAGTCGTCGATTGATGAAAATGGATATGGATAGGTAATTCAAACCGAAATTATGGTATAGAATAAGTATAGATTGGTGAACACAAGTACAAATGAGTGATTCGGTCCAAAATATTGAATAGTGTGAACGTAGAATGGTGAAAACGGGTATGGATGGGTGATTCTAACATAAATATGGACTAAAGCATATGTCGAATGGTTAAACGATCGTAGATGGGTGATTCTAAGAGAAATATGATATAGAATGAGCGTAGAATGGTTAAACGAGTATCGATGGGCCTTCCGAAGCGAAACATGGTATACTAACCGGAATATGGTGTAAGACGAGCTTAGAAAGCGAAAACGAGTATATATGTGTGATACTAACCTGAATTATGTTGTAGAGTGGCATAGAATAGCGAAAACAAGTATGGACGGGTGATTTTTAACCAAAATATTATATAAAGTCGCCTAGATTGGTGAAACGATTATAAAAATATGATTCTAACCGAAATGAGATATCAAATGCTCGTAAAATGGTGAAAACGAGGATAAATGAGTGATTCGAGCCGAAAGATGGTATACTATGATCGTAGAATGACGAAAATAAGTTTAGATCGTTGATTCTAGCCGAAATATGGTAGAAAATAGGGACAAAATCATGAAAACGAGTACCGGTGAGCGATTCCAACCGAAACATGGTGTACAACATGCGTAGACTGGTGAAAACGAGTATAGACGGGTGATTCTAACCGAAATATGCTGTAAAAGTGGCACAGATTTGCGAAGACATGTACTAAAATATGATCATGATCGGCGGGTTAGTGTGAGAATGCCAGTATAATGATGAGAACGTATTTAGGTCGGCAATTCTAACCAAAATATGGTCTAAAATAAGCGTCGATTGATAACAACGAGTATCGATGGGTGATTGTAACCGAGATATGTTCTAGAATAGTCGTCGATTGATGAAAACGAATATGGATAGTAATTCAAACCAAAATTATGGTATAGAATGAGCTTAGATTGGTGAAAACAAGTACAAATGAGTGAATCGGTCCAAAATATGGAATGGTGTGAACGTAGAATGGTGAAAACGGGTATGGATGGGTGATTCTAACCTAAATATGGTCTAAACCATACGTCTAATGGTAAAACGAGCGTAGAAGGGTGATTCTAAGTAAAATATGATATAGAATGAGCGTAGAATGAATAAACGAGTATCGATGGACCTTCCTAAGCGAAACATGGTATACTAACCGGAATATGGTGTAAGACGAGCTTAGAAAGCGAAAACGAGTATATAGGTGTGATACTAACCGGAATTATGTTGTAGAGTGGCGTAGAATAGCGAAAACAAGTATGGACGGGTGATTTTTAACCAAAATATGGTATAAAGTCGCCTAGATTGGTGAAATAATTATAAAAATATGATTCTAACCGAAATGAGGAATCAAATGCTCGTAAAATGGTAAAAATGAGGATAAATGAGTGATTCGAGCCGAAACATGGTATACTATGATCGTAGAATGACGAAAATAATTTTAGATCGTTGATTCTAGCCGAAATATGGTATAAAATAGGGACAGAATCATGAAAACGAGTACCGGTGAGCGATTCCAACCGAAACATGGTGTAGAACATGCGTAGACTGGTGAAAACGAGTAAAGACGGGTTATTCTATCCGAAAGATGCTGTAAAAGTGGCACAGATCTGCGAAGACAGGTACTAAAATATGATCATGATCGACGGATTAGTGTGAGAATGGGAGTAGAATGATGAGAACGTATTTAGGTTGGTAATTCTAACCAAAATATGGTCTAAAACAAGCGTCGATTAGTGAAAACGAGTGCAGATGGGTGATTCTAACTGAAACATGATATAGAATGAGCGTAGAATGGTTAAACAAGTATCGATGGGTGATCGTAACCGAGATATGGTCTAGAATAGTGGTCGATTGATGAAAACGAATATGGATAGGTAATTCAAACCGAAATTATGGTATAAAATTAGCTTAGATTGGTGAAACAAGTACGAATGAGTGATTCGGTCCAAAATATGGAATAGTGTGAACGTACAATGGTGAAAATGGGTATGGATGGGTGATTCTAACCTAAATATGGTCTGAAACAGACGTCGATTGGTAAAATGAGCGTAGATGGGTGATTCTAAGTGAAATATGATATAGAATGAGCGTAGAATGGTTTAAACGAGTATCGATGGGCCTTCCTAAGCGAAACATGGTATACTAACCGGAATATGGTGTAAAACGAACTTAGAAAGCAAAAACGAGTATATAGGTGTGATACTAACCGGAATTATGTTGTAGAGTGGGCGTAGAATAGCGAAAACAAGTATGGACGGGTGATTTTTAACCAAAATATGGTATAAAGTCGCCTAGATTGGTGAAACAATTATAAAAATATGATTCTAACCGAAATGAGATCAAATGCTCGTAAAATGGTGAAAACGAGGATAAATGAGTGATTCGAGCCGAAAGATGATATACTATGATCGTAGAATGACGAAAACGAGTTTAGATCGTTGATTCTAGCCAAAATATGGTAGAAAATATGGACAGAATCTTGAAAACGAGTACCGGTGAGCGATTCCAACCGAAACATGGTGTAGAACATGCGTAGACTGGTGCAAACGAGTATAGACGGTGATTCTAACCAAAATATGCTGTAAAAGTGGCAAGGATTTACGAAGACAGGTACTGAAATATGATCATGATCGACGGGTTAGTGTGAGAATGGGAGTAGAATAATGAGAACGTATTTAGGTCGGCAATTCTAACCAAAATATGGTCTAAAACAAGCATCGATTGGTAAAAACGAGTATCGATGGGTGATCGTAACCGAGATATGGTCTAGAATAGTCGTCGATTGATGAAAATGAATATGGATAGTAATTCAAACCAAAATTATGGTATAGAATGAGCTTAGATTGGTGAAAACAAGTACAAATGAGTGATTCGGTCCAAAATATGGAATAGTGTGAACGTAGAATGGTCAAAACGATTATGGATGGGTGATTCTAACCAAAATATGGTCTAAACCATACGTCGAATGGTAAAACGAGCGTAGATGGATGATTCTAAGTGAATATGATATAGAATGAGCGTAGAATGAGTAAACGAGTATCAATGGGCCTTCCTAAGTGAAACATGGGTATACTAACCGGAATATGGTGTAAGACGAGCTTAGAAAGCGAAAACGAGTATATAGGTGTGATACTAACCAGAATTATATTGTAGAGTGGCGTAGAATAGCGAAAACAAGTATGGACGGGTGATTTTTAACCAAAATATGGTATAAAGTCGCCTAGATTGGTGAAACGATTATAAAAATATAATTCTAACCGAAATGAGATATCAAATGCTCGTAAAATGATAAAAACGAGGATAAATGAGTGATTCGAGCCGAAAGACGGTATACTATGATCGTAGAATGACGAAAACGAGTTTAGATCATTGATTCTAGCCGAAATATGGTAGAAAATAGGGAAAGAATCATGAAAACGAGTACCGGTGAGCGATTCCAACCGAAACCTGGTGTAGGACATGCGTTAGACTGGTGAAAACGAGTATAGACGGGTGATTCTAACCGAAATATGCTGTAAAAGTGGCACAGATTTGCGAAGACAGGTTCTGAAACGTGATCATGATCGACGGGTTAGTATGAGAATGGGAGTAGAATGATGAGAACGTATTTAGGTCGGCAATTCTAACCGAAATATGGTCTAAAACAAGCGTCGATTGGTAAAAACGAGTATCGATGGGTGATCGTAACCGAGATATGGTCTAGAATATTCGTCGATTGATGAAAACAGATATGGATAGGTAATTCAAACCGAAATTATGGTATAAAATGAGCTTAGATTAGTGAACACAAGTACAAATGAGTGATTCGGTCCAAAATATTAAATAGTGTGAACGTAGAATGTTGAAAACGGGTATGGATGGGTGATTCTAACCTAAATATGGTCTAAAGCATACGTCGAATGGTAAAACGAGTGTAGATGGGTGATTCTAAGAGAAATATGATATAGAATGAGCGTAGAATGGTTAAACGAGTATCGATGGGCCTTCCGAAGCAAAACATGGTATACTAACCGGAATATGGTGTAAAATAAGCTTTGAAAGCGAAAACGAGTATATAGGTGTGATACTAACCGGAATTATGTTGTAGAGTGGGCGTAGAATAGCAAAAATAAGTATGGACGGGTGATTTTTAACCAAAATATGGTATAAAGTCACCTAGATTGGTGAAACGATTATAAAAATATGATTATAACCGAAATGAGATATCAAATGCTCGTAAAATGGTGAAAACGAGGATAAATGAGTGATTCGAGCCGAAAGATGGTATACTATGATCGTAGAATGACGAAAATGAGTTTAGATCGTTGATTCTAGCCAAAATATGGTAGAAAATAGGGACAGAATCATGAAAACGAGTACCGGTGAGCGATTCCAACCGAAACATGGTGTACAACATGCGTAGACTGGTGAAAACGAGTATAGACGGGTGATTCTAACCGAAATATGCTGTAAAAGTGACACGGATTTGCGAAGACAGGTACTAAAATATGATCATGATCGACGGGTTAGTGTGAGAATGGCAGTAGAATGATGAGAACGTATTTAGGTCGGCAATTCTAACCAAAATATGGTCTAAAACAAGCGTCGATTGGTAAAAACGAGTATCTGTGGGTGATCGTAACCGAGATATGGTCTATAATAGTCGTTGATTGATGAAAACGAATATGGATAGTAATTCAAACCAAAATTATGGTATAGAATGAGCTTAGATTGGTGAAAACAAGTACAAATGAGTGATTCGGTCCAAAATATGGAATAGTGTGAACGTAGAATGGTGAAAACGGGTATGGATGGGTGATTCTAACCTAAATATGGTCTAAACCATACGTCTAATGGTAAAATGAGCGTAGATGGGTGATTCTAAGTGAAATATGATATAGAATGAGCGTAGAATGAATAAACGAGTATCGATGGGCCTTCCTAAGCGAAACATGGTATACTAGCCGGAATATGGTGTAAGACGAGCTTAGAAAGCGAAAACGAGTATATAGGTATGATACTAACCGGAATTATGTTGTAGAGTGGCATAGAATTGCGAAAACAAGTATGGACGGGTGATTTTTAACCAAATATGG
>JAYESA010001393.1:5000-17500 GCA_036927795.1 Iris macrosiphon
TTGCATCACGCTGGGGTGAATCAACACTGAACTATCAAGTAAAAAGGTGGATTCGTATCTAGCATGGCCGTACTATGGTACATCATATAAGGGAAATACCATGTGACCACGCCATAAGATTCCAGTTAACATTAGGGTTAACTAGGCAGCTAAACATGTAGAGCATTGTGAGGGAATAGAATCTCGAGATCGTGCCTAACTAGCCACCTCAATCATCTGAATTGGGGTGTGCAGGCTAATCCCCATAGATATTATTTAAATTCTCATTAGTGGATAGCAATATCCGACTGTTATATGATACTATGAGTTCTATTCGATCTTAGCACGATGGCCTTATGAGAGACCGGTGCATACTACTATGTGCTATGCGGCAATTTGTGGCTCGGCTAACCCAGCTAGTACCTTGTTCGATCTGAGGATTCCTATATGCATAATATCTCTGGGATAACCTAGACTCTATCTAGTAAGTCATACAAGTAATTGGCCGATTATGTAACTGAGCGTGTTTGTATATTGTATCTGCAGTCAAATAGTCTAGGGACATGGACTATCATGGTGCGTCGGTTTAACCCTTGTCCTTGTTTGGTTGTAGGGTTAGATTGTTGTGTCATGATAGGCTATGAACCGAAACTACGGGACGGAACTGTCACGACCCGCACCAAAAAAATCGGGCATGACTCGTGGGTACGTCCAGCCTACGCCGCAGCATCGGCGGTAGAACGCTGTCTAGGTTTACTATCTAGCTAACAATCTCATGCATTCAATATATATACCTGTCAAGATCTTAACTCCAAACGGAGGAGCAATATCATAATAATAACACAAGTACTCAATCACGAATCTAAGCATGATAAGATAACACAGAAGACTAACAACTACAAAGTCTAAACAACTGCTACTAAAACAACAACAATATCAATAATAATAATACAACAATATCCTGAATCAAATATAATACAAAGTCTCAATCCAAACCGGGGACAATTCCAGTACCAAAAGCTAATAAAAATACCAACTGAGGTCCTAGTGATCCCGGCTACTAACCCGAAAATTACTCCTAAACTAGGGGGTCCCTGTCTGCACCATCGACAGGCTGAGGTCCATAAAATATCGGACACCAATTCTCCGGATCCTCTGAAAAATATATTCAGTCAGGATTGGAGCAAGTACACCTCTAACAGCAGTTCCAGTTAAATGATAAAAACTATAAAGCAGTTGTAGCAAGTAGCAAGGTGAAGGAAATAAGTATGAACAAGAAATATATGCATATCACTGGTGCATAAAGGTAAAGATGCATGAAAATCAGAAGCAAGATAGTAATGACTGCAAGATACAAGAAATCTAAACTAAGAGCAAGTACGTGTACAAGAACATGTAGTGAGTCCAGCAAGAATAAATATAATAAGTCAAGTCCAGAAACTATAAGTGAGACCAGCAAGAAATACAAGAGAGTCCAGACTAGAAAGAATAAACTCGTGTCTTTGAAATACCTGTTTCGACATGTAAACGGCTAGGGGTAAGTACGGCTCACCGCATACTGGGTGTGCGGCTGCTATTATTCCAGATTAGACCAGAGGGGGGTGATTCCAGTGATTCCAGTTGAGAATATTTACATGTCTACTCGAGTATTTCTCCGCCCCGACTAGTACAAGTGAATCCAAGACCCGACACGTAAATCAAGTATGAGTCCAGCCAGAAACATGAGTGATGCCTGTAGTGATGCCAGTAGGTGATTCCAGAATAGAGGCCAGAAATATGAAATATACGTGTCACAAGTAAATAAATCCAGAAATACTAGTCTGTGTCGTACCATAAAAATCAGAGAATACTATACTAGAAGCTGAATCATAATAATCATCAGATAATGAAAACTATCAGAGAATGTACTCGCCTGACGTTCTGAGCAACTGGCGATCCGAACTGGTATCACAATGACCTATTGTGAAAAGTAAGGTTAAAGAGGATTCTAATAAGTTAAACAGATATAAAATAACTAAAAATAAGCTTCTAGGGTCGTTCTAGGTCGAACGGGTCAAACCGGTAAAATCTAGGTCAAAAAGTCAACTCTGGGTCCAAAAAGTCAACTCTGGGTCAAATCTAGGTCGAAAGTTGACTTTGGCGATCAACTGGGTTAACTACGGTCAACTCTAGGTCAAACTAGGGTGCCCCTAAAATTCTAGGTCAAAACTAGTCCATTAAGCTAATAAACCCTCAAACTCGCCTCCTTGAGATACCGGGATACCCTCGGTATCGATACCTCAACCTACGATATACGCCCCGCCTATACCCTCTAAAATATATACTAGCACGTATATATATATATATATATATATATATATATATATATATATATATATATATATATATATATATATATATATATATATATAACTATATATATAAAAGCATCTCTAACCTCAATCCTAGGCTAAAACTCAATACCTTGCCCCGACGCTCAATACCTTGAGTATCTCAAGGTATTGAGATACTCAAGCCTTACCCCTCACTAACACTAGCTAACTAACTAACTATATATATATATATATATATATATATATATATATATATATATATATATATATATATATATATATATATATATATATAACCTAGTATATAGGCAAATACCTCGATACCTTACCTCACCTTACCTCACTACCCTCAATACCTTGGTATCTCAAGGTATTGAGATACCTACCTTACTCCCCCTCTAACCTACTAACTAGCTAGCTATCTAGCATATATATATATATATATATATATATATATATATATATATATATATATATATATATATATATATATATATATATATATATATATATATATACAAATCTACCTACATATCTATATATAAATATATCCATACATACTTATACACATATACATCTATACTAATATATATTTTTAACTATATATACTAGTATCTATCTATCTCTATATCTATCTATGTAAATATATGTATACATCTATATATATACATAAATATATATAAAGAAGGGGGAGGGGAACGCGCGCTGCGAACTACTGCCGCGCTCGCGCTGCGCTGCTGAAACGAGCTGCTGCGCGGCTGTCACGCCCCAGTCCCAAAATGCCGAGGGACCAGACGCGTGATAATGGCCAGCAGTACGCACCGATGGACAACCCAATTTAATGGATCCATCAGGACATACTTAAGCTGTAATATAACAATAAGCAGGTCCAATAATACATGTCTCAGTCTATACTAATCTCATCCACAACAGATAATCACAGATCAAATGCCAGAATAATGCAAGTAAATATAATCTAGCATATCTCAATAAAGAGTCTCGGAGAACAATCCGAGAACAAGTCTAATACAATAATGCAATAGACTGGAAGTAAAGTAAATAGGAACAGAAGTCAATGAGTATCTCAAACCAATACCCAGGAGAAGTCCTCTGGTACGATCCCGCCCTCTGGTCCTGGCACTGCTCCAATGTAGGCACCTGCTTCTGCTAATGCTCCTGTACTGTACAACTCTGGGTAGATCTCGTCTATAATATCTGGGGACATAATCCGGATCCAGGTCCTCAGGGGACATAGCAAGGTACAAGGAAGCTCATGCCAAAATAAATGCAGTGCAGCAGATAATGAAATAGATAAAGCAATAGGGTAAATATTTAACCATCTAAGTGATATGCAATATGAGAGAAGCACTAGAACTCAGGCTGAAGCCACTACAAGCTCTGTATCGGGGAGCCGGTAGCAGTGATATCATGTGGTCGTCTAGCTCAGCGTGAGACTGAGACGCCAGCAGTCGTCTAGCTCAGAGAAAGACTGAGACGCTGTCATAATATATAAAATCAACCTGTGGCCTGTGTGTCTCTCCCCACCCAATGTAATCACGCATATCATGACCATAACGTCTCATGTCCATGTCAAGCGGGATCATAGATAATGCAAACAAGTCATAAGTATCTAAGAGTATAATGTCCATGTCCTGTATCCTATACAGAATCACCACGAATATCTCGGGAAAATCCTGTCTCATGAATAGTGTCAAGTGTCCTGGGTCATATGGTACTTGATAAGACAAGTACGAGAATAAAGTGTCACGAATGTCCATCTCTAGATGACCGTACCCAACACTGCGCACAGTGTCGGCACCCGACTGATAATCGGACGCTAAGTACGTCACACGGTCCTAGGTTGAGCATGCACAGCACTATGATAAAGCAAGGAATATATATAACAATACTGTAGAGTTTGGCAAGGTACACTTGCCTGATGTTTGAATATCAACTGTCGTCCTGGTATCTGTGGATCCGGTAGGTACTACTCCGAAAGCTGTAATAAATATCACCAACAGTCTCAGAAGATATCAAATAGCTGGAAATGCCTGTCCTTACGTCCAATTTGGACACAGGGGCAAAAAGGTCATTTTTGGGCCAAAGTGGGGTCCACGTGTGGCCCACTTCGCACCGAAAAGCGTACCGAGGGTAACAGTCTCTAATTGGGACAAACTATGGGTCAAACAACTCTAAATGTCAATACGATCCCAACGGTATGTCCAAATTTGGATTCCGATGAGCCGAACATAATTTGGTCCAAAAAGTCAACTGTGGGGCCCGCCAATTGGCGATCTGGTCAACCGTCTCAGAAATGCGTGAAAATTGGGTCACAAGACCAGCGTGTTACCACGAGTCCAGTGGCGCAAGTTTCGTCACAATATGACAAGCGTGCACAAAATACTCGCGAGTTCCACAAAAGTGGCGACACGGATTGTGTTCGCGGATACGGCCTGATTCCGGCGCGCACACGGGTCCAAATCAGTCCCCACGAATTTTTACGTGTCCGATTATGCTGCGTGCACCATTCGGTACACTTGGCACACGGCGGGGCGGTCCAGTTTGGCGGGGCGCGCTCCGATCTCCCACTTTTAGAAAACCGAAAAAAGTGGGTGCGCGCAGTTTTGTGACGACTATAATTTTGTCCACAGCAACTAATAGCACAAAGTTATTATACAGAAAATAAAGTAGGTCATGTAATCTACAGGTATCAAAAAGAATCACCAAATTTGGATCTCTGTGGTAGGAGATACGAACTCGGCAATATAAGTGGTCATTCTGGAATTCTGCGATTGCAGAATTCTGTCTGTCCGTCCATTTTGGACGCTGTTTTTCACCTAGGGGCACACATTTTCCGAGGTTGACTATAAAACAGATATTGGAGAAGGTTAAGGGAAGATCATACCTATGAAAACGGATCTGCGTTTGGTCGAGCGAGTCAACGGAAAATTACGCCGGAGCGAAGGTGCCTTGAGTGGGAAACTGCAGTCCGCGATGTCGGCGTCGACGGGATGGTTGGATGGCTTGGGGAGGCTTCTCTGGCTGCGGTGACGGCTCTAGATGGGAAGGGGAAGTCTAGAGTTTTAGGTTAGGGTTTTGGAGAGCTAATCATATATATATATATGTTATATAGGAAGAGAGAGGGATGGTGATAAGGTTCGGCCGTGGGGTGAACAAAGGGCTGAAGGGGTCAATGGGTGTTAAGTTGCTGCGGTCAATGGGTGTTAAGTTGCTGGAGCAATTCGGCTGAAGCAAGTTCCCAAGGAACTCTAAGTCTAATGAGTAGAAGACTATAGTAATATGACTACTATTATTATTATTATTATATTACTATAAGTTATTATTATTATTCTATTAACTTTTCTTTTCCTTTCTTTCTTTAATTAAAATACATATACATATATATTTATATATATATATATATATATACTCATAAGAAAATTTATATAATAGGGTATTGCACATCGTTAGGCTAGCAACTGCTCAAGGGGTCTCCTACATGGAATAAAATCCAAAAAATTCCTGATGGTCCCACAAGTCCTCTAAGTGTCCGAACACCTAACATAAAAATTATTAAAAATCTATTTCTCCTATTTAGCTCTAATTACTACAATTTAATTAATAGTTAATAAATAAAAAGGTATTTACGATTTTCTAGGAAGGGGTTTTTATAGCGGCTGAGCACAGCTGCTGCACGCCGCTGCTGCTGCAGCTGCTGCTCGCTGCTGCCGCGGCGCGCTGTTGCTGCGCCTGCAGCTGCGCTAGCTGCTGCTGCGGCTCGCCCTCTCGCTCACTCTCCTCAATCTCTCTCCCTCTCACACCTCGACACACACACACATAAACACACAAGCACACACACATAGAAACCTATATACGCACACACACTTACATATATATATATATAAACACACAAACATATATACATATATATACACACACTACCATATATATATATATATATATATATATATATATATATATATACACTAACACATATATATGTATATATATACACACAAACACATATATATATATACACACACTACTATACATATATATATATAAAAACACATATCCACACTCACACACACGCTCACAAACACACACTCACACTCACACACTCTCACACTCACTCTCTCACACAAACACTCACACATAAACACACACATAAACATATATATATATATACACACATATATATATATATAGAAACACACACACACACACACACACACACACACACACATATATATATATATATATATATATATATATATATATATATATATATATATATATATATATATATATATACCCAAAAACTCTAGCACACACTTTCTGAAGCTAAACCAACGCGCGCACAAGCCCGAAACCTAGAAACCAAGTCAAAATGGCCATTCAGTCATTTCGACGAACACGTGGAGTATGGTTCACAAAATCTCGTGAAACGTACACCAAACTTACTCGGAATTGGCCAAAAATTTATCCACGAGTTCTAATCGATGTCTAGATCCTAGAAAAAAATGCTAACTCATCGATTCTAGGTTCGTGGCAAAAATGCGCATGCACATAGAACCTACGACGACGAAAACCCATAAATCGCCCGAAACGTCCATTTCTCCGTGACACAACCTCACGTGTCCGAACGGAGATACGTACTTATCCTCAAGACACCCAAGCACATCTACCTAGGTCCGTCTAACCTAGGGCAACACCAAAAATTGGGCCAATCTCGGATTTTACCCAAAATTGACACAAAACCTAATGTCAAAGTCTCCAAACACATCCAAACAAGCTCCAACTTTCTCCCACGGGTAGCCCTAAGGTCTAGGAAGGTTCTAAACTACTAATTACACTATATTAGAGTAATCACAAGGACAAAAATTAGGGTTTACCTCTTGGAAGTTGGAATCCCAAGCCAAAGTCTCCAAAAAGCTCCAAATCTACCACACCAAGCTTCCAAGCTTCCAACCCAAGCTCCAATACCAAATATAAGCTCTATACACCTAGGTTAGGGACAAGCAAAGGATTAGGGTTTCATAGATAGAAGAAAGTAGAAGAAGGAAGAGAAAGAAGAGGAGAAAACTTACTTGATTGGAAGAAATTGGAAGAAGGAAGAAGAAGAAGAAGTAAAGTGAAATGAAAGAATGGGGGGGGGAGCTGCTGGTTGTATCCGGCCATGGGGTAGGAAATGGGTTAGGGTTGGTTGAAATGACCAAAATGCCCTCCAAATCAAGTCATCCTAATTGGGGTTTGGGTTTGGGGTTCCAAATGCACTCAAATAAATCCCTAATCACTCTAACTAGCTAATTAAAATATAAATAACTATTCTAAGCCAATAAATAAGTATAACAAGGGTATTGGCTGGGTCTGACATGGGTCCACTAAGGTCTGACATAGGTCCAGGCTAGCCAAAACACTAAAATAACTAATAAAAAATAATACAACCAATAATTAAATATTAATACAATTATTTATGATAAATACACAATTAACCAAATTAAAATAAATAAAAAAATACTCTGCTCTGGAAATGGGGTAGTGACAAGCCTATCCTCCTTAGAAAATTTTGTCCTCGAAATTTAAAGTCGATCGCACTCCCTCTAGGTCAAACCCCCAACAATCACAGTCAAGAAATTCTACCTAAACAACATGCAAGATCATGGTCCTACTGGTCGTGTTATCACAGTCTTAATTAGGGTCACTACACTATCTACCACAACACAAGAGAAAAGTCTAACAGGTACTAATGAAGCACACCACAAGGAATGAAAAAGGACAGGAAGAAGAACAAAGAGACATACCTGCTAACCCAACACCCGTAGCATCGGCCTCCTCGACCGTCAACGCATAAGCCCTGTCCTGCTGGGGTATCTCCCTCTGCTGGTGTGGGGCATGATGTTGTGCCACAGGTGGCCTAGCTCCAACTCTCCGATCCTGTGCTCCACCAAATGGAGGTGCAGTGGGGCAATCTAGCATCTGGTGAGCAGCGGATCCACAGAAAAGACACACCTTCAGCCTCCTCCTACAAACATCCCAAGTATGTCCTGCCTTCCTGCAGTAGGCACAAATGGGCACCCTCTGATCCTGACCCTGCTGTGTGGTCTTCTGTCCATAGGGACGCTTAGCCGGTCCCGCACTACCACTCGCACTACCTGAATAATCCCTGCCTCTCTTTGACTTGAGCTCCAAGTCATCCTCTGCCTTCTGAGCGTCTCCTACTATCTGCTCGAAAGTTGCCTCGCGGTGGCTCATAGTCAAAGATTTGACCGCCATGACCAAGCCCTTACAAAACTTTCTCGCCTTTGCTGCCTCACTCAAGCCCTCCGCAAATCTGCCCAGATGGCAGAACTCCGCTGCGTACTCGTCCACTAGCATGCTCCCCTAGATGAGTGCCTCAAACTGGCTCTCCAAAGCACTGAGCGCCCATCTGGGAAAAACTTCTCCTTAAAAAGCCTCTTAAAAGCCTCCCAAGTAAGCCATAGTGCCGCGATACTCGTATCAGTACGATACCATGTCAAAGCGAGGTCGAACATCTGACTGCCCGCTGCCTCTATCTGCATACTGTCTGGAATCTGTGCCAGCCGAAAAATCCCCTTGATCTGCTCTATCCAGTCATCTGCGTACAGGATTCCCTCTGTACCCTGGAACTCCTTGGGCCGCATCCTCTGGAAGTCAATGATGCTTTCCGGCCTCGGATGTTGAGTCTGATCTGCTTGTGGCTGAATCTGTGCCACCCTATCCACTGCCGTCATGGCCACCTGTTGGGCGTTCTCAATGCCCAACCTCATCACATCCACCTGACGGTGCTGCACGTCCAATCATCTCCCTAAAGAACGCAAACAACTGCACGACGTCTACTAGTGCATGAGGTGGTAGAGGCACCACCGGAACGACTGGGTAGTCCTCGGATCGACAGGTAGATGAGGATCCCCAAGAGAAACTGTCACGCCCCAGTCCCAAAATATCGAGGGACCAGACACGTGGCAATGGCCAGCAGCACACACAGATGGACAAACCCAATTTAATGGATCCATCGGGGCATACTTAAGCTGTAAACAATAGTCAGGGTCTACTAATCTCATCCACAGAATGAATATATCAATATCAACAAAAGGAATATAAATATCAATATCAAGTCATAAGTAATTAAATCGGAGAACAATCTGATATTAAGTCTGATACAACTGTTCGTTAAACAAGAATGAAAATAACAACACATACTGAGTATGGAAGAAACATATACTCAAAAAAATCTATGGCAATCACCTAGTCCTCAGTTCCTGGTTCTGCTCCAGTGCCTGCTCTTAAACCTGCTTTTGTTCCTGCTAATGCTCCTATCCTGTAAACCTCAGAGTGGATCTCGTCTGCTAAACCTGGGGACATAATCCGGATCCAGGTCCTCAGGGGACATAGCAAGGTACAAAATAACTCATGCCAAAATAAAAGCAGTGCAGCAAATAAATGAAATAATAGGGTAAACTAGATAACCAGCTAAGTGATATGCAAGTTGAGAGCAGCACTATAACTCAGGCTGAAACCACTACAAGCTCAGTGTCGGGGAGCCGGTAGCAGTAATAACACGTAGTGGGCCAAGCTCGGGTTTAGAGTCTTGAGCACCGCAATAATAGGGGTTATATATATATATGATCAGCCTGTAGCCTGTGTGTCTCTCCCCACCCAATGTAACCACACGTCTCATGTCCATAACGTCTCATGCATATGTCACGCGAGATCATAGCTAATGCAACCAGTCATATAATCTCTATAAATATAATATTTATGTCAATCCTGCATCCTATACAGAATCACCATGAATATCTCAGGAAGATTCTGTCACATGTATAGTGTCACGTGTCCTGGGTTATAATGTACTTGATAAGACAAGTACGAGAATGTAAATGTCATGATATCCATCTCTAGTTGACCTTACACAACCCCGCGTACGGTGTTGGCACCCGACTATTAATCGGATGCTAAGTAAGTCACACGGTCCTAGGTTTAAGCATGTATAACAGATCAATAAGACAAGAAATTATGTAACAAGAACTGCAAGCTTTGGCAAGGTACACTTGCCTGAGGTTCTGGCTCCAACTGTAGCTCTGACTTCAGCGGGTTCTGCAGGGATTATTTCGGTTGCTGAAATAAATATCACCATTAGATTTAGAAAATATAAAATAGCTAGAAATGTCTGTCCTTGAGTCCAATTTGGATACAGGGGCAAAAATGACAGTTTCTGGTCAAAGTGGGGTCCATATGTGGGCCGCTTTGCACCGAAAAACATGTCAGAACAAATGGTCTGCAAATCTGTCAAACTTAGTGTCAACAGGTCAGGAACGATGATACAAACCCAACGAAACTTCCAGAATTGGATTCCGATAAGCCGATCACAAAATCGCCCGTCAAGTAGAGCCTGTGGGGCCCACGATACGCGATTTTGTTAACGTTCTCAGAATCGAACCAAACTTGGGTCACAAGACCAACGTATTGCTACGAGTCCAATGGTGCAAGTTTCGTTTCGATCCGACATGTGTACACTAAGTTACAGCGAGATCTAGAAAGGACAGATACGGGACGTTGTCGGCGGATACGCGTTGATTTCGGTGTGCACGCACATCCAAATCAACTTCTGCGAAATCCTGCACGTCCGTATCAACGATGCGTACATTTCGGTGAAGACCGCACGTGACCAAGTCGTCCTGTTTGGCGGGGCGTACTCAGTTCCGGGGTGAAACAGGGCGTTAGTTTTCCTATTTTTTATCGTGGTTCACGATCACCACAGGTTGCGACGCACCGAGCGGGTTGCACGGGCATCAAGAGGGTCACACAGCCTACACGTCACAACTGTCGGAACAGAAATTGGGGCAGCGAGGAGAGAGATCGGGTTACCTGAACAGGGCTTCGTGAACTGAGGATTTTCGTGTCCTCGCGTGTCGACACGAGACACTGCTGTGTCCGAGCCGTGTCCGTACTGCTGCTCTAGGGTTAGGGTTTGCCGGAGTCGGCTGGACTCACCGGAGGGAGGCGGCTCGGGCGAAGGCTGACAGCGAGGCGGGCGGCGCTCGGCTCGGGGACGGCTCTGGCCGGAGGGTCTCGCGGGTGGCTGCTGCTGCTGAGGGCTTCTGGTCGTCGAGGGCGGCGGAGCTAGCGGTGGGGACGCCGGAGGAGACGGGGGCGGCAGCGCTGGAGCTCTGCGAGGCGGAGGAGGTCAACTGGGGTTCGAGGGAGGGAGGCGACGGATCTGGAGGAGGAGAAAGTCGAGGGAGGGGCTGGAGGCTAGGGTTCCGGGCGGAGCTGCTGGAGTCGGGCGGAGGAGGAAGTTAGGGCGGCCGGGGCGGAGGAGTAGGAGGTCGGGGACGGGCTTCGGGCGGAGGCGATTGGGGGAAGTCGGGGCTGCGAGCTGAGGGACGCCGGGAACGGAGGAGCAGGGAGGAGCAGCCGGAGGAGACGGGGAGGGATTTATAGGGAGAGAGGGAGAGGGGAACGACCGTTCGGCGGTTACGGGTAGGGGAGGAGGCGGCTGAGAGTTGTGGTAGCCGGAGCGACCACAGGGAGGCGGAACGGCGGCAGGTCGGCCGGCGGAGGGAGGCCAATCGGTCGGGGTCGGATCCGGCCCGATCCGCTAAGCATTTAAGCGGGTTCGGGTAGAAACGGGTTTCGGGTCACGGGTTAGAGCCGGATCCGACCCACTAGGCTAAGTTGGGTTTGGTTCGGTTAGACCGGCCGGTTCGGGTTAATTTGGTTTGGTTTAATTCGGTTTAAGTGAACCGGGTTCAGGGTTAAATTATAAAAAAATAGTTTTTAGGACTTTAAAAAATACTTCCGGGGTCCAATAAATTCCCGGAAAATTATCCTATGTCTAGATTTTTATTTTACACCATAAAATATTATTTTCATAATATTTTAATATTATTTAATAATATTTAAAAATCCTTTAATTATAAAATATCTTAATTTTAATTACAGAAAAATCTCAGAAAATTATAGAAAATTACGAAAAATCCATTAAATTTTTTTAAAAAAATCAGGGGGTTTACAGAAACAGATGCTCCCTCAACCGCAGGAGTGGTGAATGGAGCGGTAGTAGATGCCTGAATATGAGCTAGACGAGTGGTAGCAGACCTCTTGGTGGCAACTGCTGGGGCGGTACGATGGGATCGTGTCTTCGGAGGCATCCTGAACACAGAT
>JAYESA010001393.1:22500-47680 GCA_036927795.1 Iris macrosiphon
TTTCTTCTTCCCTGCTCGTCATTTCATATTTTACTTATTTTGGGCATTTAGCCACCGACACTTGTTAGCCATGAATCTGGATATTTAGTTTCCTACATGATTGCAATTAATCAGACTGCAGCTGGTCATGGTCATGTACTCTTGTTACTCTGCCAGACTTCTCATTTTTGTGCAGCTGGTTTCTTGAATGTTGTGGCAGGACGTTTGGGATGCCTTACTTCCATGTCATATATGTTCTATGTTTACTATTCTTATTTGACTGATTAAGATAATAGATATTCTGTGTGACCTAAAGTGACTTGCTTGTAGTATGCATCCCTTGTCTAGTTACAACCGTGACCGCCGTACGACGTTCTATATCTCGTACGGGGGAGCTGGCCATGTCCGTCTCCGTATTCCGGTACTGGGGCGTGACAATGTTCTAGTGGTGGCCCATGCATGTCTGTGTTTTCAGACTTGTAGGGTTTATGGTCATAGGAGTCTCAATCAAAATTTGTTCCCCTTGATATCTTGCTTCATCTTCTTCGATACCACCGCTTGAACTGTTGAACTGCTTGCTTACTTGATCCTTTCTGCCCTGTTCTTGATGGTTCTTGTCCTTTTCTTTAGTGCTTCTTCAGTTGCTGGAGTAGCAGGTATGGAAGGACAGGGTTCTCCTGGGCAACAACGAGAGGTAGCAACTGTTCATAGTCAAATTCGAATAGAGCCAAAAATTGAACAAGCTGGCACAGTGGAACTAAAAGTGGGGCATATCGAGCAACTAGCCCCTGAAATACCCGTGCCCCAAGCACTACCAGCAGTACCAATGTTACTTGACACCCCAACATTGTTGGAGATCCTCCGGGGAATAATGGCTACGCAACAACACCAAATGGTGGTACAACAGCATCAGCAATTTCAACAGCAAGAACAAAATATCTTGTGGAGTCAGGGTTTGTAGACGGCCCTGAAAAGAGGACGAAGGACTGATTCAGAAGCATCTGTTAGATTTTGCCGACTTAACCCAAGGTACTTCGATGGCACGGAGGACTCCATCACAGCAGATGCCTGGTTATAGGATATTGAGGTCATTATAGCAGCAACAAGGGTTTCGGCTGATGAACAAGTTGATCAAGTTCGATTGCAGCTTCAAGACCTTGCCCGTGACTGATGGGCGTCAATAGAGGTTGGCTTAAGGCATCCCATCTTTTGGGATAGTTTTAGGGCTCGATTTAGGGCAAAATATTTTGGAGTCGTAGCGCAGTATGAGCTCCAACAGAGATTTATCGGTCTCAAGCAGGCCGGTAGAACAGTGGATGGATATGCAGTCGAGTTTTGCAGACTGAGTAGATTCTCTCCAAATATGGTGGCTACGGAGTCAGATAGAGCAATGAGGTTCCAGAAAGGACTTCATCTAGAGATTTTACAACTGGTAGAGGGGCACGACTACCAGACTTATAAAGATGAACTGATAGCAGCTCGGAGGTACGAGTTTACCATGTAAAGGTTATCGGAAAGGACAGGAGGCCAGAAAAGATCTCATGCTCAGAGTGGAGGAGGAGGTGGAGGAGTACCTCGGACTTCAGCACCATCACTTGGCGTTCGCATCCATGATTCAGCACTGAGTAGGGCGACAGTTTCGACGGTGACAGTACCAGCTCGGCAGCAGCCGAGACAACAACAACAACAATGCCATGGAGCACCGGTGGGTTGTACTTACTGTGGCAAGGGTGGCCATACTAGAGATGTATGTACGACAACCAATGGGTTGTGTATGAGGTATGGCAGTCCAGATTACCTGATTGTCAATTGTCCGATGATGCAGAGGCCAGGAGGGCCAGTCCAACAGTTACCAGCACTGCCAGCACCAGGGGCAGCCCAGCAGAGAGGACCAGCAATAGCAGTAAGGCTATTAACTCAGCGTCTGTTACTTACACAAGATGAGATGTACCAGCATCAGGGCCAGCAGAGGCCACAACAGCGTCACCAAGGGAGACAACAGCGAGGAGCACAGCAGGTCCAAGGGCAGGCATTCACCTTGTCTTTGGATGAGGCTTTAGCATCGGGCGACGTGGTGGCAGGTATCATTCCTGTCGCATCCTTTCCTGCTGTAGCATTATTTGATTCAGGCGCATCTCATTCATTTGTATCTGCACGATTCGCGATACGTATTGGATTGGAGTTCGAGGCATTTCCGGAGAGGTTGAATATACTCACTGGTAATGGGCTCGTAGGAGTTAGTAGAATATGTATAGGGTATTTGGTCTTAGTGTACGGGCATTCACTACCAGCATGGTTGATCGAGTTCCCTATGGGTAAATTTGACGTTATGTTAGGCATGGACTGGCTGAGAGACAGTCATACTACGATAGATTGCTATAAGGGTACGATATTATTTAGTATCCCGGGCAAGGAAGGTTTCACCTTCGAAAGATCTGTGGAAGACAACATGAAGAGAAGATCGCAGCGACAATATTAGTAGAAAAACAACTCTCTGAGATAGTTAAGGAGTTCTTAGACGTCTTCCCGGAAGAACCACCAGGGTTACCCCCAGTCGGAGACGTTGAGTTTTGTATAGAATTGATCCCTGGGGTAGGGCCAGTATCTTGTAAAGTTTACCAAATGGCACCATCAGAGCTAGACATACTGTATCAACATATAGAGGAACTGAAATCAAAGAAGTTTATTAGAGCTAGTGGATCACCTTGGGGAGCGCTAGTGGTTCTAGTGAAGAAGAATGATGGGTCATCATGATTATGTATGGACTACAGACAGTTGAACGCTGTAACAGTGAAGAACAAGTATCAATTACCAATTACCAATGATCCATGATTTGTTTGATCAGCTGAGTAAAGCTAAGATTTTCTCCAAGATCGATCTTCGATCAGGGTATCATCAAGTAAGAGTTCGGGAGCAAGACATACCCAAGACAATATTTAGGTCATGATATGGGCATTACGAATTCTTAGTTATGCCATTCAGACTGACTAATACTCCAGCAATATTGATGAATTTGTTGAACCATTTTTTTATGCCATACCTAGATCAGTTCGTGGTAGTTTTCATAGAAGACATTCTTATTTATTCCAGTAGCGAAGATGAATATGAGGGACATCTTCGAAAGGTCTTACAGATTCTAAGAGAATATCAGTTATACGCAAAGCTCAACAAGTATAAGTTTTGGTTGGATCACGTGTCATTCTTAGGTCACATCATCTCTGGAGCAGGAGTCACCGTAGATCCGAAGAAGGTTGAGGCCATAGAGAGTTGGCCAGTTCCTAAGACAATAGCTGAAGTGCGTAGTTTTTTGGGATTGTGAGGATACTACATAATGTTCATAGCAGACTTTGCAAGAATTTTAGCATCAATGACTCGATTAACGCACAAGGAGGCTAAGTTCGACTGGTCAGCAGAGTGCCAGACATCATTTGAAGAATTAAAAAGAGATTGATTTTATCTCCGATTCTCATGCTTCCAGTAGTTTCTGGAGGGTTTACAGTGTATTGGGATGCGTCAGGCAAAGGACTTTGGTGTGTATTGATGCAACACGGAAGAGTGATAGCTTATGCATCGTGACAGCTTCGAGTTCATGAGAAAAATTATCTGACTCACGATTTAGAGTTGGCGGCGGTAGTATTTGTACTTATGCTATGGAGGCATTACTTGTATGGTGATCGGATAAAAATATTTATAGATCACAAGAGATTAAAATATGTATTCACCTAGAAGGACATGAACATGAGGCAGAGGAGGTGGCTAGAATTGATAAATAACTATGATGTGGAACTTCAGTACCATCCAGGAAAGGCAAATATGGTAGTGTATACTCTTAGCAGGAGAGGTAGTACATTTATGTTGATATTACATCGACATATCTTAGAAGATCTTAGAGAATTAGGAATTGAGATAATACTTTCACAAGACATAGGAGTATTGGCTAGTTTACAGGTGCAATCTACCACTATAGAGAGGATTAAGGCAGCTCAGGCAGATGATCCAAAAATTCAGAAGCTTTGGGCGGAATGTGAATCTGGTCTCAGGAAAGAGTTGACTATTCATGAAGATGGAACTCTTAGGTTCAGAAACTGTCTCTGTGTACCAAGTGGATATCTCCGACAAGAAGTAATGAACGAGGCACATAGTTTTCAGTATTCAATTCATCCAGGAGGTACCAAGATATATCAAGACATCAAACAATATTTCTGGTAGAATGGGATAAAGAGGGAGATAGCACGATTCATTTCTTGGTGTTTGGTATGTCAGCAAGTGAAGGTCGACCAGTAGAGACCAGCAGGATTATTGCAGTCGCTTCCTATTCCGGAGTGAAAATGGGAACATATCACGATGGACTTTGTGACTGGTTTACCTAGATCCTCGACTGGTCGTGATACAGTTTGGGTAATAGTAGATCATCTCACAAAAGTAGCTCACTTTTTTCCCTTCCGAGTGGGGTAATCCACAGAGCAGTTAGCGGAGATGTACATTAGATAGATAGTAAAATAGCACGATATTCCAGTGAGTATCGTATCAGATCGAGACACTCGGTTCACTTCAAAATTTTGGAAGATTTTGTACCAGAATTTGGGTACTAAGTTGAGATTTAGTACCTCTTACGACCCTCGGATAGACGGGCAATCAGAGAGAACCATCCAGACATTGGAGGATATGTTGCTTGTACTTTGGACTTTGGTGGGTCTTAGAAAGATCACCTACAACTCGTCGAGTTCTCGTACAACAACAGTTATCAGGCCAGCATCCAGGTGGCACCCTTCAAAGCGTTGTATGGGAGAAAGTGTAGGTCACCATTGGCATGGGATGACATTGGCGAGCGGAAGATGTTAGGCCCTAAATCCATCACGTAGACAATAGAAGTTGTCAAGCAAATCAGAGAGCGACTTCGGGTTGCACAAGATAGGCACGAGCATTTGACATATTAACATCGTAGACCATTAGAATTTTGTGTCGGCGACCACGTGTTCTTGCAGATTTCTTTAACCCGTGGAGTCATTAGATTCGGGATTCGCGAAAAGCTTAGTCCGCGATACGTCAGTCCGTTCGATATTCTCAAATGGGTAGGCGATGTTGCTTATTATCTTGCCCTTTTGCCTTCGCTACGTGAGGTGCATGATGTATTTTATGTTTCTCAGTTGCGTAGGTATATCCCGGATTCGACTCATATCCTCAACCATTTTGAGCTAGTCGTTGGTATCGACTTATCTTACGAGGAGCAGCCCATATCCATTTTGGACCGAAGAAAGAAGGTGCTCAAGAATCGGACTATTCATCTTGTCCGAGTTGCTTGGGGTCATCACCTTTTGGGAGAGTCGACGTAGGAGTGCGAGGATGATATCCGGTCTCGGTATCTGTACCTATTCAACTCGAAAGATATATTCATTCTTATGCCTTCGTATCTCGAATCTCGTGACTTGTTTATCCATGCTATTTGATACTGTTTCTTCATATGCTTGAATTTGATTGCATGATCTTGTAGTTGGTGTAGCGCTTGTTCTGATTTCTCTAGTTAGCCTTGGGTTTGAATCCCGAGGACAAAAATTTTCTTAGGTGGGTAGAGATGTCACTCCCCGTTCCCGAAATACGTATTTTGGGATATATTTATTTCTTGTTTGTATTTATTCCTGCTTAGAGTATTTCTTGCTCTCATGATTATTAGGTTGCATGCATAGAGACTAGACCCATTCTTTGGTTTATCATTGCTCATGGTTTATTTGTGGGTTGGTTTATTCATAATTTTGAACCTATGGTCTAAACCTCAAACCCTAGCTATATAAGCTAATTGTTTCTCTATCTTCCTCCGTTCTTCTTTTTCCCTCTTTCTTTCATTTCTAGGCAAGTACACCTTGTACTACATGGAGAAACCTTTTGATTTTTGTTTCTTGTTCTTTTCTTGCATTTTATTACTCTATTATGTGCTTATGATGATTCTGACCGCTTTTAATATTTGGAGTTCTTGGTTTTGATGGATAAATTTGCTTAGATCTACTTTTTTAACTTAGGATTTCATGGTTTCCTTGAGTTTTAGGTAGTTTTGATCTACTAAAACATAGTATTTTTGAAAAATAGTTTTTGGGAAGGATAGAGCAATTTATTTCGAACGTTTTGGATTTTGGTTCACTCAATTCAGAGTTAAAATATAGTTTTTATGAAAAAAATAAATTTTAGATTTTGGAGCTTTTCTGCCATGGCCGAACCTGCTGTTGGAGAAGACGAAGTCTTCATGTGGCCAGCGAGATATGCGACTGAGAGTGCTATGGGCCCGAGAGGGTTATGTGGCCAGAGCTCTTGCCGTATATTGACCAGCATGAGTCCATCTTGTGGACGCATGACTGCCATCACACAAGTGTCCTTGAACACTTGTGTTCACTCGTTGAACTAATAAAAATTTTGCTAAGTCCAAATACTCCATGCGACACCGACACTTATGCGGCAAGAAGAGTATGCAGCCACCATCCTTGGATGCATGACTCTGAAATCGTGGCACACCTTTTTATAATTTTGTCTTTTTTCCTGACACACTTTATGTCATATCACACTTTATGTCATATCATACTTTATGTCACATCACTGACACTTTATTTATTTCCCGTTCCTTCATCACTTATCCCGAGGAGTAGACTTTAGCCCTGACTCCATGCGGCTTGACTCTATGCGGCCAGGATTATTATGCGGTCTGACTTCTTATGCAGCCTTGATCCTTCTGTGCGCATGCGGCCCCTTGCACACATTTTATTGGAATAGTTTTGGTTGAATGTTCCCTTGGAGTTTATAAGTTGTATGTATGACTTTGATGACCACAAAAGTATTAGACCCCTCTAGGCGTCATGATCCGACCACTTGTATCCGTACTGATACACTTACTACGTGCTATGTGTTCCTATGTGATAAGTGTTCATACGCGATTATATTACATGTTTACACTGCGGTGTACTTATGCGCTATGTGACATATGATATGACTCAATATCCAGCATTGACATAAGGGTTAGTCAATGACCAAGCGTGGCTAGGATCTGTTGATTGTTGCATCATGCTGGGGTTAATCCAAATTGAACTATTAAGTGACAAAGTGGATTCGTATCTAGCGTGGCCATACTATGGTATGTCATATAAGGGGAATACCATATGACCATGCCGTAAGATTCCAGTTAAAATTAGGGTTAACTAGGCAACTAAACTTATAGAGCATTGGGAAGGAATGGAATCTCGAGATTGTGCCTAACTAGTCATCTCCAGTCATCTGAATTTGGGTGTGCAGGCTAGTCCCCATGGATATTATTTAAATCCTCATTAGTAGATGGCAATATTCGACTATTATATGATACTATGTGTTCTATACGATCTTAGCACGGTGGCCTTACGAGGGACCGGTGCATACTACTATGTGCTATGCGGCAATTTGTGGCTCGGCTAACCCTGCTAGTATTTGGTTCGATCTAAGGATTTCTATATACATAATATCTCTGGGATAAACTAGACTCCATCTAGTAAGCCGAACAAGTGATTGGCCGATTATATAACTGAGTGTGTTTGTGTATTGTATCTGTAGTCAAATAGTCTAGCGACATGGACTATTATGGTGAGACGGTTTAACCCTTGTCCTTGTTTGGTTGTAGGGTTAGATTATTGTGTCACGATAGGCTATAAACCGAAACTACGAGACATAACTATATATATATGTATATATTTCTTAACCTGGTTTTATTTCTGCATTCATGCTTCCTTTGTGGTACTTGCTATTTGGGGTCTAACCCCACTGGTTTTGCATATCCAGGTTTAGAGCCAGCACCCGAGGATCAAGCGTACTTTCCCCTGAACAATGGCGTGCACCAGGCGGATGGCCACTGAGGAAAATGAGTGGGTCTCTCCTATCCTGCTCGTCATTTCACATTTTACTCATTTTGGACGTTTAGCCACCGACACTTTTTAGCCGTGAATCTGGATATTTAGTTTCCTACATGAATATAATTAATCAGACTGCAGCTGATCATGGTCATGTACTCTTATTACTCTGCCAACCTTCTCGATTTTGTACAGCTGGTTTCTTGAATATTGTGGTAGGGCGTTTGGGACACCTTACTTCCCTATCATATATGTTCTATGTTTATTGTTCTTATTTGACTGATTGAGACAATAGATGTTCTATGTGACCCTAAGTGACTTGCTTATAGTATGAACCCCTTGTCTAGTTACAGTCATGACCGTCGTATGATGTTCTATACCTCGTACGGGAGAGCTGGCCATGTCCGTCTCCGTATTCTGGTACTAGGGCGTGATAGGTGCTTTGGTGTAAGACACAGAGTAGGCTATTGTACTATGGGATGTATCCATGATACATGGGTGTAAGTAATGATAGGGTATTTGTCAGGTATCAAGTGAAGTGGCTGATACCTAGTGTTAGTACTAGGTAAGTGAGATGTTAAGGTATTGATACCTAGTGACACGGACATGTGTAGGTCAGTTAGATAAGGAGATCCTTGTATATATAGTCAAGTGTTAGGATAAGGTAATACACATGGGTTAAGGTATGGGTATTAGTATTGAGTTAAAATATGATATGGGATATTGGGTTAAGGTATTTATATAGGGTATATGATACCTGGTATATATATTACCTAGTATAAAATAATATTAGTTAATATTAGCTAAGGTGACTTGAGATTAACTAGTGTAGCCTAATGTTAGCAAGGTATTAGCTAGTATTGGCCTTGTTATGACCTAGAAAACCTAGAGTAGTAATGCATTGACCTAGTTAAACTAGTATGGACTTATAAATGATCTAGAAACACCACTCTTAGCTAGTTTAACATGATTAGTATCCCATATCACTGTTTAATACTTATATTCATTATTTAGGACTCCTGGACTCTAGTTCAGACTGATTTGGTATTCATTGCTCTGGACCTCAGGTGAGTACATTCTCTGATAGTTTACATTATTTGATATCTACTATGATTCTGGTTTATAGCATTATTTTACCTGATTCCTCGACACTTTGGATATGTAAACCCTCTCAAATATTTCTATAGATAGTCTGGTGTGGGATAGAAAATTTTGTTTTAGCAGCAGATGATTGAGGTTTAGAGTAAGGTTGCACATGTCTGATTATTTTTAATTAACCCTCGGTGCACCTACCATTGTTGAATTATTCGGAGCCCAACATCAGCCCACAAATTCCAACAGATTGTTGTACTTTTGACTTGACCCGCCAATTTAGGCGCTGGACTTTTTCGTCGCTCAAAATCATATTTTCTTGTGCTCTAAATTAATTGCACAATTTTTCGTGTCAGACACCTGTGTCGTTGCCATCACTTTTGAGACACCAACTTAACCAGTTGAGCCGGACTGATTAAAGGGTCCAAGACTGACACCAAGCCTACACCATTTTTGACCTTTGTGTCACTCCCAAATTGAGATCCCGGGTGCCCCCATTTAATTTAAAAGCGTGGGACATATTTTATTCAAATTAAATTAGGGATACCAACTTGACTAATCCTATTTTAATCTCAATTTAATTTCAATGTCCATTTAATTAAGCCCATACAAAACACACAATACCCCCTCACCCTACAAAACACCAAACACCATTTCCCCCATAATTTTTCCATTATTTCATGTGTTTGTGCAAATATTCAAACTTAAGGGGCTAAATTGCAAATGTTGTGACATATGGCATACCCTCATTGGTCAAGGCCAAATGAAGAGGCCAACCCTCTTCTTTGACCGGTCAACATCTCTCCCACTCTCATTTGCATGAAGAAATGAATTCATTCATGTGAAATCTCAACCCCACATTTGAAATGGGTCAATCTCCACCTGAGCACACCCGCCGTGCCATCACCGAGCTTTCCCTACTGCACTCCGGCCGGCCTCACCCTCCGGCTACCTGCTGCCACGAGCTCGATGCTCCGGTCAGACACCTCACCCCGAGACTCCCGTTTCTCCACCCCTCGAGCTGCCGCATCCTCCCACTGAATCTCCGACGAGCTTCTCCGAGCTGCTGCACCACCGGCCGAGCACCTCTCTCGAGCTTCTCCTCCGGTGACCATCCGCTGTGCAGCCTTCCACCTCTCCACCTCTCAACCACCACCCTAGCACCACCCCACGGCCAGGCTCCTCTCCGGCGGGCCAGCACCCTCCACTCTGTTCCATCCGACCTCCCTTCTCCGACCATCAATCACCTCGCAGTCGAGGTATACCTCTCCCCCATCTCTATTTTATATATAGTTTGGTGTTTTAGATAGGGTTAAGGTTTATAAATGACCTTATGTTAAGGATGGATGATTAGGGTTTAATGTAGGTTTAGGGTTTATGTTTACATAAGTTATAAAATAAAATTAAAAGATTTGCATGGGAGTTTAGGGTTTGATTATAACTAAATGTTATGAATATTATACATGGTTGGAAAAGTGCTAAATAAATTAATTAAGGTTTAAAAATGATTTGAGTAAGGACATGGAATTTATATCCATGATGGATGGATTTGAGACATAAATAATGAAGTGGGGATTAAATCACCATATGAGATTTTAAGGTGTCGTCCTAATTGAATGCAAATTGATTATTGTGGGAACAGATTTAAATTATTGAGAAATAAGATTCTGATATTTGAACATTGATGAACACTGAGGAGCACGTGTCTGATTGTGAACTAGTATGTAGTATCAAACCATTAATCGGTAATTTGGGGACTGGAAATCAATGATGGGTTAATTTAAGAGTAGTACTTTTTGATGATATTGTACAGATGATTAGTTCGATTTAATGTATCGTACCAATAGTCAACCGTGGTCAACCCTCTAGCGTATTGTCCCTGTGAGTTGTAGCTGAGTCTGAGCATATGTATAGACGTGTGTCACATCCCTGTTTGCCGCGTGATAGTTTATTGATTGAGTTTGTATCTCATCTCTAGGTACTACGGGACCTGAGGACTTGGATGTGGTACCGGATCCCCGTCATTAACAGCCGAACGTAGGTAAGTGTACCTTGCCACCCTGTATTTCAGTTACAGATATTTTATTATTTTATTATGTACATTATGCGCGTATTTGTTTACGATCGATACTACGCGTCCGGATCACAACCGGGTGCAGACGTTCGTCATAATGTATTGAAATGAAGGCTAGATATTTGTAACAGCTCGATGTACGTACCTGAGTACATCGTCACCCCAGGATACATTTATACACTGATAGCGTGCCAGATTTCCTGTATCCTGATACTGACATCATGACTGGAGACTGGGACGACCTTAGGGTCGCGTTTGTTGATAGTATTTTTGTGCGAAGATACTGATAGATAGAGGTTCAGGTTCAGCGCACAATCGTTGACCACTTGGGAAGGGAAAGATAGTTACTAGACGTTTGGGCTCCTCTGCATGTGCTTATATATATATGTATTGTATCTGTAGTAATCCTGTATCTAGTGTAGTTGTATCACCCGTGTGACTCTTTGCCCGGAGCTGCGGTACGTCCCGTGTGTTTTCGTGTCCGGAGCTACAGTTTTATTTTGGTTAGCCCACGCGTCGAACATTGTCTTTAAACTGTGTCTCACTTGTTTGGTTATGATAGATTACCTTGTCGTTGCACTTGTACTTTCTATTATACTTGGCATGCTGTATTTTTGTACCTTGTTACGTCCCTCTAAAGACCTGGTTCCCTTCCAGGTTTAGGCGACGAGGATTTTCCAGAGGAGTACGGTCCGGGTACGTATCCAGCAGCAGGACCCACTGCCGAGGATGAGCTCATCCCCGAGGACTTCGCCTGATCTCTGGTAGTGACTCTATCCTTGGGACGGTATTACTATCTAGTTATCTGATGCCGTTCCAAGTTATCTTATTGCTTACTTTTATTCTAGTATTTTGTACTAGCGGTTTTGTTCCCGTGTGACTACTCTAGTATTTGTACTATGATACATCATCTCGTGACTTTTCCTTTCTGCACATTAGTTGTTATGATTACCTCTATGTGCTCTTATATCTGTTGCCTGTGGATGAGATTTAGATTGACTATTTATGTGTTATGTGTTGGGTTATTCATTGTACTTTACAGCTTAGGTGCCCTCCGACGGGCCCATTAGATTGGGATGCCCGCCGAAGTGCGCTGCTGGCCATTGCCACGTGACTCAGTTCCTTATCTTTGGAACTGGGGCATGACAGGATACACGGATTAGTATTATATGGATTTACTCTCTTGTGACACGTGCATCATACTTGTCTGGCCTCTACTTCAGGACTCTTACTGGCATCACATCAGGACTTACTTACTGGTATCACTTACTTTTATCTGGCTGGCCTCGTACTTGATTTATTTGTCGGGACTTGGATTCATTTGTACTAGTCGGACAGGAAAATACTTGAGTAGATATGTAAACATTCCCAAAATATGGAATCACCCCTCTGGTCTAATCAGGAATGATAGCAGTCGCACACCAAGTGTGCGATGAGCCGTATTACCCCCTAACCGTTTACATGTCGAAAATGGTATTTTAAAACACACTAGTATAGTTACATTCTTGCTAGTTTCACATAATACTTGCTGGACACACCATATCTATCTCTGATTAGTTCTCATTTATTTACAGTCTTTATTTACTATACTTTCTTGATTCACCATGCTTATCTTTCTTTCTTCTTAAATTAACTGTGACTGTATTTTATTCTCTAATTTATTTCTTTTCCTTGCTCACCATGTATTACTTACTATAATTGTTTTATAGTCTTTGTCAATTAATTGGAACTGCTATTGGGTTGTACTTTGCTCCAATCCTGACTGGATAATATTTTTCAGATGATTTCTTAGAGGAGATGTGTCCTACATATTATGGACCACAGGAGATAGATGGTGCAGACTTGGACCCAGTAGCTTAGGAGTGATTGCTGGGAGACCTAGCCGGAATCACTAGTTATCCTAATTAGTTTTTATTAGCATTCTGGTACCGAATTTTTTTTCCGGCTTATATTTTGAGACTTGAATATTGATGTTGTTATTGGATGTTGATGATTTTAGACTTTATAGTTATGTTAGACTTTTTTGTTAGCGTATCGTGCTTTAGATATGTGATTGAGTATTATGTTGTCTTAAT
Organism: Iris macrosiphon; assembly: GCA_036927795.1. Lineage (NCBI taxonomy): Eukaryota > Viridiplantae > Streptophyta > Magnoliopsida > Asparagales > Iridaceae > Iris > Iris macrosiphon. Next base: position 35,577 of record JAYESA010001393.1, read on the forward strand.
TATATTGTTCTCTATTTTGGAGTTGAGATATCATTGACAGCTTTTACATATATTGTGTGAGATTGATAGTTAGTTAACCTAGACAGCATTCTACCACCGATGCTGCAACGTAGGTTGGACGTATCCACCTACTCGTACCCCTTTACCAGATGCGGGTCGTGACACCTTTATTCAAAAACTTTTATTTATTGAGTAATGTGATGAATGATTGACTGATTGAGACTTAGTAGAGGCTAATGCAGAGCTGGTTTACTTTTATTTTAAAAGAAAAAAATAAAACATGTTCGAATGTATATTTTTTTCTATAACAAAAAATTAACTATACAAAATGTACCAGTCCGACTGATACATTTTGTACAATTCAAAATTCGGCAATGGTGATTTTTTTTGGTATAATCTTTTGTCTTCCTAGTCTTCTCTCTACAACTAATTCTCTCTAAATATCTCTCTCCCAAAAAAATGAAAATTAGACAAAATGTATTAAAAGTCTTCACAAATAACACTCAAAAGTTAATACTGACTCATAGAAGTGATCCTAGTTTTGAAAGCACATGTAATGTGGAATTTGGACATGAACTTCCTGTATTTGAGGAGGAAAGATGTTAGTGGTTGATTGAAAATGGAAGTCTGTATAGGCATGGTTTGGATTTACTTGACAGATTGTGGATGGTGCTTCAACCTTCATTCCAATACATTCCAAATAAATTTTACTCATTTCCTAACACACCTTGTAAATAATATTGTCCACAACTTTTATGAAGTTAAAAATGCACAAATTTAAGATGATTTTCTTGTCAAGAGATGCATTGAAATTACAACTTAACTCCAATGAATCCTATTGTTACTTTCTAATATCAATTAATATTTTGTAGTATTGGACGACCAAGTCCATAAAGAAGCCAACGATCAAATATTTCCTCCAACATAGTCCATAACAAGCAAATCTTTCGTCCAACAGAAGAAATCTTTCCTCCAACAGAGTCCATAAAAGAAAATATTTTCTCCAACAAAAGAAATCTTTCCTCCATCAGAGTCCACAACAAGAAAATTTTTTCTCCAACAGAAGAGTGAGCGGCATTTGTTTGTAACCTTGTATATATATATATCCATGGCAATTGAATGGAAAGTAACACAGAACAAAATTTATTTTCTACTATCCCTTTGGTGTTCATTATTTTTACATGGTATCAAAGCAGGCTTCCACCATGTCTGATGAACCAACATTACACCATCCTCGTAATCATCATTCCCACAAACATCAACACCTATCAAAACAAATTCTTATGCTATTCATCACTCGGATAGTCTTTCTACCATTCTTGTTACCCCTCTATTGACAGGGGACAATTATGGATCATGGAGTCGTACAGTAACAATGGCGCTTCGCGCAAAGAGTAAACTCGGCTTTGTCGATGGGTCACTTCCAATTCCGAAGGAGAAAGATGATATTACCAACTGGGAACGATGCAATGATTTGGTTGGGAGTTGGATTCTTAATTCTGTCTCACCTGAGATTCGCCCAAGCATCTTGTACGCTGAAACTGCAGCACAAATCTGGACAGATCTTAAGGATCATTTTTCTCAATCAAATGCTCCTAAGATCTATCAATTGAAACAATCAATTTCTGCCCTCAAGCAGGAAGGTATGTCAGTATCATTATATTTCACACAACTTAAATCTCTATGGGACGAACTCAGTTCCATTTCTCCTATAACTCCATGTATCTGCGGTAATACTAAGAGCATTATTGAACAACAAAATCAAGATCGTGCCATGGAGTTCCTTCAAGGACTCCATGATCATTTTTCAGCTGTTCGTAGTCAAATTCTCTTGATGGAACCATTTCCTTCAATTCAACGTATCTATAATTTAGTACGCCAAGAAGAAAAACAACAAAAGATTAATATTCGAACAACTTCTACCATTGATTCGACGGCTCTTCAGGCGTCTAAACCACCATACCGACATTTGGGAAAGCGCCAACGTCCTTTCTGTGACCATTGTAATAAGCATGGCCATACTCTTGCAACATGCTACAAAATCCATGGCTTCCCAGATAAGCAGGTGAAGAAAACAGGATCACCACCAGTCACTTTCGCAACTTTTGCTAATCAGATAACACCTGAACAATACAACAAGCTTCTTGCACTTCTAGCCAGAGAAGAATATGGTGGATCATCAGTCTATTTGGCAGGTACAGCTCTCATTTGTTTATCCTCTTGTTGGATTGTTGATTCTGGTGCTTCTAACCATATATGTACATCTCTTTCAAAATTTTCTTCATATTTCATCGTTCATAAAAATATATCAGTTCAATTGCCAGATGGTTCTCAAGCGCCTGTAACACACATAGGCACTGTTCATTGTTCATCATCACTTAGTCTGACGAATGTTTTCCACATTCTATCATTTAAATTCAATTTGTTATCCATTTCACAAATAACAAATTCAACAAATTGTGATGTAATTTTTTTCATCTTCTGAATGTATATTTCAGGACCGAGCAACGAAGAAGGAGATTGGTCGGGGTAGTGCTCAAAATGGTATTTTTTATCTAGATGCAGATTCCGATTTTAATTCTGCCTTCTCTTTCCAGCAATGTAATAAATTTGATCTATGGCATTCTCGCCTTGGTCATCCATCTAGGTCTCGTTTTGATTTTATTGTTAAAAATTCTCCGAATATTATTGCAAATAAAGATTTTGTTTGTGATGTATGTCCGCATGCTAAAGAACCATGTCTTTCTTTTTCTCAAAGTATATCTTGTTTTTCTCATTGTTTTGAATTAATTCATGTAGACATTTGGGATTCCTTTTCTATACCTTCTAAAAATGGATCACGTTTCTTTTTAACTATTGTTGATGATTATTCAAGGTGTACTTGGATTTATTTAATGAAACATAAATCTGAAACTTTCACCATGCTAATTCATTTTTTAACCAAGTCAATCGTCAATTCAATACAAAAATTTCTTGTATCAACTCTGCAAATGGGGACATCTTTTTTCCTCAACTTCAAACCATTCGATCAGACAATGGTTCTGAATTTCTTTCTAAACAAATTCAAACATGGTTTCATGATAATGGAATTTTACACCAACGTAGTTGCGTTGTAACCCCTCAACAAAATGGTATTGTAGAACGTAAGCATCGACATCTACTTGATGTTGCTAGGGCTCTACGATTTCAAGTAGACATGCCTCTTTCTTTTTGGGGTGAATGTATTCTTACTGCTTCTTTCCTTTCCTTATTAACAAACTTCCAAATCCAATCCTTAACTACAAATCACCTCATCAAGTTCTACTTGGAACTGTTCCATCATATTCATCTCTTCGAGTTTTCAGCTGTTTATGTTTTGCTAAAAATATGAATATTCAACATAAATTTGATGAAAGAGCCAAACCTGGTATTTTTGTTGGTTATCCATATGGTCAAAAGATATATCGCATATATGATATCAAAACTCACCAAATTTATGTTTCACGCGATGTTATATTTCATGAGTCAATTTTTCTATGATCATGATCTTCCATCTCCATCATTGAAAAATTCAATTACCATTACTCCAATCGACGACGATGGAACTTTTGACTATACTCCACCATCGACTGTTCCCACTGAAGTTTCTTCTAGTGATTGTAGTCCTCTAGCTGATTCTCCCAATGTTTCTAAAGTGCCTATTCCCAAATCTTCTCATCAAACTAGTTCAACATCTATTTCTAAGAACTCATCTTCAATGTCACCTGTTCCTATCATTAATAATCATCTTCAACGAATTCGTCGTCCACCTGGTCATCTAAAGGATTATATTTGTAATCATATTTCTTTCTCAACTGCTTTTCCACTAGCGAATTATTTTTCTTTGTCCCATCTAAGTTATTCTCACCGTGCCTTCCTAACTAATATCATTGAAAATCAAGAACCTAGATCTTATTCTCAAGCCTTGAAAACTGTCGAATGGCGTGATGCCATGGCCAAAGAAATTCAGGCTCTTGAATCAAACAACACTTGGTCTTTATGTTTACTTTCCAAAGAAAAATCACCCATTGGTTGTAAATGGATATACAAAATTAAATATCGGTCTGGTGGTTCTATAGAGAGATATAAAGCTCGTTTAGTCGCAAAAGGTTACACTCAAGTTGACGGAATCGATTATCATGATACCTTTGCACCAGTGGCTAAACTAGTTACCGTTCGCCTTCTTCTTTCCATAGCTGCCATTAAAAATTGGTCACTACACCAACTTGATGTCAATAATGTATTTCTTTAAGGTGATCTCAATGAAGAAGTTTATATGAAGCTTCCTCCCGGATTCTCTCGTAAGGGGGAGACTCGTGTATGCAAATTAAATAAATCTATCTATGGCCTTAAACAGGCCTCTCGTCAATGGTTCTCTAAATTCTCAACAACTCTTATCCGTCGCAGTTTTTATCAATCTATTTCAGACTAGTCTTTTTACTTATATTCGCAATCAGACTTCTATTTTTATTCTAGTCTATGTCGATGATATTATTATTACTGAAAACAATGATGATGCCATATCTGATATCAAATAATTTCTTGCTCAATCTTTCTCAATAAAAGACCTTGGCATCCTTCGATATTTTTTGGGTATTGAAGTGTCTCGATCAAAAAAAGGCATTTTTCTATGTCAATGAAAATATACTCTTGACATATTATCTGATTCTGGGATGACTGGTTCTCGGTCATTATATTTTCCCATGGAGCAACATCTTCGTTTACGACCAAAAGATGGTACTCCGATTTTTGATCCGGGAATCTATCGTCGACTCGTGGGTCACCTTTTATATCTCACTGTAACACGACCAGATATTCAATATGCTGTAAACATCCTCAGTCAATTTATGCAATCTCCGTATTCTTCCCATCTTGATGCAGCTAATCGGGTTCTTCGCTATCTTAAAGGTAGCATTGGTAAAGGTTTATTCCTTTTTGCATTTAGCTCTCTTACTTTGGCTGGATATGCTGACTCTGATTGGGCCGGATGTCTTACTACTCGTTGTTCCACCACTGGTTATTTTACCATGCTCGAATCTAGCCCTATTTCTTGGAAAACCAAGAAACAACCAACAGTTTCTCGTTCATCTGCAGAAGCAGAATATCGTTCCCTTGCTGCACTCACTTCTGAGTTGCAATGGTTAAAATATCTTCTCTCGGATCTTGGTATTAATCATTCACAGCCAATTCCAGTCCATTGTGATAGCCAATTTGCTATTCACATTGTCGAAAATCCTGTCTTCCACGAACGCACCAAACATATTGAAATTGACTGCCATTTTGTTCGAGAAAGGATTCAAGCAGGTCTTCTTGATCCATCCTACGTACGATCCAGCGACCAACTGGCTGATCTTTTTACCAAACCACTTAGAGGTGATAATTATCGTCGACTGCTTTGCAAGTTGAGTGTTCATGATATTTCAATCCCAACTCCAACTTGAGGGGGAGTATTGGACAACCAAGTCCATAAAGAAGCCAACGACCAAATCTTTCCTCCAACAGAAGAAATCTTTCCTCCAACAGAGTCCATAACAAGCAAATATTTCCTCCAACAGAAGAAATCTTTTCCTCCAACAGAGTCCACAACAAGCAAATCTTTTCTCCAACAGAAGAGTGAGCGGCATTTGTTTGTAACCTTGTATATATATATATCCATGGCAATTGAATGGAAAGTAACACAGAGCAAAATTTATTTCCTACTATCCCTTTGGTGTTCATTATTTTCACAGGTAGAACCCATTACAACTTAATTCCCAATTAAGATTTTCCTACACCAATATTTAGTAGGCACTTCTGCAATTTAATATGCAAGCATGACCTTCTTATGTACCAATATATGGTTGGTTATATTATAGATGCATTCCCTATACCAATATTTGATGGTAGCATTGTAATTTAATTTTGGGTTTTTTAGATTTTGTCTCAAAAACTTGTAAAATTTGTAATTAGGTCTTGATAATCGAACTAATTAGTATTTGAATCTTGGATGAACGGTTTACTTGACTAACTACGTTATGTTGTTGTAAGAATCCTTGTATCTACCTCATGGTAAATGTCTATATTTATTATAATTTTATTTCTTCTGTGTACTAGTGACTCTTTTATCATCTGTGTACATAAATAACTGAGTCAACCTTTGGTCCAAGATTCAAATATTAATTAGATCATTATAGAGACCCAAATGCAAATTTTATAATTTTTTTCGAGATCCAAAGTCTAAAACTCCTTTAATTTTATTATTTTGCTACTAAGATCTTTGGTCACCATGTTGATCAAATTTGAGATCCATCTATTAAATTTAGATAAAAAAAAGAGTATATAAAAAAAAAAAATTGATATTCATTCAATCTTTGCAATTTACACAAACCATTATATGGTGATATAAGAAGCTATTTTAGGAAAACAATAATGTAGAATATTCATATGCTATAATAAGAGAATATATCATAATTATGATATTTACTTCAAACACTTTTCCTCAAGTTTGTGAGTTAATGTTATAAAATCTCAAATTGTTACTTCCCAAAGATTTGGTAAAGATGTCTACAAGTTGAGAACCTGATGGAACATATGATGGCACAATTATTCCAAATTGTAATTTTTCTCGTACAATGTGATAATCAATCTCAAAATGTTCCGTACGTTCATGGAAGCAGGGTCGGCCCTGGGGCCGTGCCTAAAGTGCGGCCGCACAGGGCCTCCAATTTTCGGGGGCCTCAAAAAATTATATATATATATATATATATATATATATATATATATATATATATATATATATATATATATATGGTTATTTTTGTAATTTCAGTAATTTTATTTCTTCCTCAATCCCTAGACTCTACAATCTGCACAATACTTTCAATTCTTCTATCCATATTTTCTACTGACTAAGACTCATATTTATAATCATACCAAAATTTTAGGGTTTATCAAAGATCTTGCTCTGACATGTGTTCTTTCTATAATCTCTAAGCGATTCAATTTTTGGATGAATTTTTTTCTATAATAAAGATCTGATGTGAGTTTTATTTTCTACAATAATGATCATATTTCTTTTATTTATTTAATTTAGAAATTTGGATGTGCAGGCTTAGTCTTTATTTAAGAAAGATTGATGTACACATGTCTAGTTTTTATTTATACAATTTAACGGTCAATATGTATTCTATCTAAAATATCTTTATTATACTATGTAATATGCTTGAATTAGATAATTTGAGCTCTGGTTATTTTGTTTAGTAACTATCTATAGATTCAGTTATAATATACAATCAAGAACATATCCAGAGATTTTGATAATGGCAGAGAATAATACCTTTAAAAAATACGAATAAATAAATTTAGGACCATATTTTGAGATTCGTACAGGGCCTTCAATTATTTAGGACCGGCCCTGCGTGGAAGACATAATTTTTGGCAATGAAGAGCTTCTTGGTTGTCATAAAATAAAGTCGTCGACTGATTTATGAAACCTTAAGATCTTGCTAAATATATCACATCCACATAATTTTCAAACATGTTGCAGCTGTAGCTCGGTATTCTTCTTCTGCGGATTAGCAAGTCACATTAGTTTTTTTTCGTTGACTTCCAGAAAATTAATAAATTTTCTAAGAAGATACATAATCCCGAAATAGAACGTTGAGTCATTGTGCAACATGTCCAATCTTAAGCCTTTAATGTGAAATTTTTAGACAAAAGAAAAAATAATCCTAGACTAAGAGTGCCTTTAATGAATCTTAAAACTCTGGCAGCTTCCCAATGTGGCTTTCATTGATTCTGCATAAATTGACTTAGAATTTGCATAAATATCAGTGCCTTATCATTGTGAGGTAAACCAATCTCCCAACCAATCTTCTATACATGGTAGGATCATGCAATAAATCACCATCATTACGTTCAATTTAAAATGCTCATCTTTAGGAAACAAAAATTTTATTTTCGGGAACGGGAGATTTCAATGCCAAGAAAATATTGTATCTCAATATTTTCTATCATAATAATGTCGTCCACATAAATGAGCACTACAATAAATGAGCTGCCTTCGGATTTAGTAAATTATGAATAATCATCCTTTGATCGATTGAAATATGTCTTTTGAATAGCATGAAAGAATTTTGCATACCAATTATGGAAAGCTTGCTTCAGATCATACAAGGACTTATTGAGCCGACATACCATATTCTCCACCTGTCAGCGAAGATCAAGTGGAATGTCCATATATACTTCCTCATTAAGATCACCATGAAGGAAAGCATTTTGAACATCAATTTGATGGAGGAACCAATTACGAGAAGCGACAACCTCTGAAAAATATCTCAAAGTGGCGAGTTGGCAGTGGAAGAGAACATTTCCAAATAATCGCCCCCTTCGATCTGTATATACCATTTAGGAATAAGACGAACTTTATTTCGTTCAACCGAACCATCATAATTGTATTTAATCTTGTAGACTCATTTGCAGCCAATAGGTCTATGACCCCTCCAATCTTTGTAATTTACACAAACCATTATATGGTGATATAAGAAATTAGTTTAGGAAAACAATACGAAAAATTTCGTTCAAAGCAAAATATTTTGCTATATTTATAGGAAAAGCATTATATTTTAAATTTTTATATTCAAAGCATCAAAACGCCCTTTGTAAGGGCGTTTTCTATTTTTCTGTTAACTCCGTTAACGGAGCAAATTTAAAAATAAAAATAAAAATTATATATAGGTAAAACGCCCTTTGTAAGGGCGTTTTCCATTTTTTAATTTATTTTTTAAACCTCTCTCCTCTCTCTCTCACACTCTCTCCGCTGAAAAAAAAACATAATAAAATAAGGGAAAACGCCCTTTGTAAGGGCATTTTCTATTATTTATTTATTTTTTAAACCTCTCTCTCTCACACTCTCTCCGCTGAAAAATAATAATAAAATAATAGAAAATGCCCCTAGGAAGGGCGTTTTTTCTAGGAAAAACTGTAAACCCCCAGAAATTTTTTAGATTTCAAAAATGAATTTTCGGTGATTTTTTAACTGATTGAATCAATTATTTTTTGGTATTAAGTATTTTTAAATATTTTTATTAATATTAAAATATTATGAAAATAATATTTTCTGGTGTAAAATGAAAAACTAGACATAGGGTAATTTTCCTAGATTTTATTGGACCCTGGAAGCATTTTTAAAGACCTAAAAACTAATTTTAATTTAACCCTAGAAATAAACCCAGTTTATTTCAAATAAACCAAACTAAACCGAACCGGACCGGACCGGTTTAACCAAACCAAACCAAACCCAATTTCTTATTGGGTCGGATCCGGGCCCAAAACCCAAACCCGACTCGACCCGAACCCGACCCGTCCTACAGTGCCCCCAGCCCCTCTCTCTTCCCCGATAACGCCGGCCGTTACGGAATCCGGCCGCCTCTCCGCGGGCCTTTCACCTCAGCTCCGCCCGTAATCGCCCTGCCTTCTCCGGCCGTAACCGCCTAGCCCTCGACCTATAAATCCCTGCTCTCCTCCGCCGTCTCCACCACCTATCTCCCCCTCGCCGGAACCCTAATCCTCCGCCATCGCCTTCCCACTTTCCTCCTCCTCCCTGCTCCTCTGTCCTCGCCGGCCAGCCTCCTCAGCCCCAGCTCCACCTCCTTCCCTCTCCCACAGCCTCCACTCCCCGAGCCCAGCCCTGCTCCGCCACCACCGTCTTCCCCGACGTGCCCCGGCCGCCTCAAGCCCCGCTCCGCCTCCACCAGTCACCTCCAGCCTCCGCGAGCAGCGCCCCAGCCGCCCTAGCCACCACCCTCACTCCAGCGCCGTGCCAAGCCCGACCCCGCAGCAGCTCCGGCGAGCTCGCCTCCGCCTCCCCGCCTGTGCAGCAGCCAGCCCCGGCCGCCTCCGCCGTGCCCTCCGGCAGCAGCGCCTCCGCCTGACGACCCAGCCCCGGCCAACGCAGCCCTCCTCCGACGAGAAGATCGAAACCCTAAACCTAGACCGGACACAGTACCCGGACACAGCTCAGACACTGTGTCGTGTCGTGTCGTGTCGCTTCGCCCGCGGATACGAGAAACCCCGTTCTGCGTAGCCCTGTTCAGGTAACCCGTTCTCTCTCTTCGTTGCCCCATTTTCTATTTCGTCTGTTGTGACGCGAACCCTGCGTGACCCTCTCGATGCCCGTGCAACCCGCTCGGTGTGTCGCATCCTGTGGCGATCGCAAACCGCGATCCAAAAACAGGAAAATCAACACCCCATTTTTTTCCCTGAATAAAGTGCGCCCCGCCAAACGGGACGACTTGGTCGCGTGCGGTCTTCACCGAAAGGTGCGCGCCGTTGATATGAACGTGTGGGATTTTGCAGAAGTTGATTTGGATGTGCATGCGCACCGGAATCAACGCGTATCTGTCGACAACGTCCCGTATCCTCCTGTTCTGGAACTCGATGTAACTTGGTGTACACACGTCGGATCAAAACAAAACTTGTGCCATCGAACTCGTAGTAATACGCTGGTCCTGTGACCCAAGTTTGGTTCGATTCCGAGAACGTTGACAAAATCGCGTATCGTGGGCCCCACGGCTACACTTGACGGGCGATTTTGTGAACGGCTCATCGAAATCCAATTCTGGAAGTTCCGTTAGGTTCGTATCATCGTTCTGGACTTGTTGACACTAAGTTGGACGAATTTGGAGACCCTTGGTTCTGACACATTTTTCGGTGCAAAGCGGCCCACATGTGGACCCCACTTTGACCAGAAACTGTCATTTTTGCCCCTGTGTCCAAACTGGACTCAAGGACAGGCGTTTCTAGCTATTTGATATTTTTTGAACCTGATGGTGATGTCTATTTCAGCAACCGGAGAAGTACCTGCAGAACCCGCTGAAACCAGAGCCGCAGTTGATAACCAAAATCCAGGCAAGTGTACCTTGCCAAATCTTGCAGTTCTTGTTACATATTTCCTTGTCTTATTTATCTGTTGTACATGCTTAACCTAGGACCGTGTGACTTACTTAGCGTCCGATTAATAGTCGGGTGCCAACACTGTACGCGGAGTTGTGTAACGTCATCTAGACATGGATACCGAGACCCTATACTTCTCGTACTTGCCTTATCAAGTACGTTATACCTAGGACACCTGACACTAATTATGAGACAGAATCTTCCTGAAATATTTAAGGTGATTCTGTATAGGATACAGGTTTCATGACATGGACATTATTTTCTTAGATCTTATTATGACTTGCTGCATTAGTTTTGATCCTGCGTGTCATGGACATGAGACGTAAGATTACATTGGGTGGGGAGAGATATACCATACAAAAGGCTGAATATATATATATATATTACTTTACTTGAAGTGCCTTAGACTCTGACACAGAGCTTTGGTACATTACTGGCCCTTCGAGAGAATACTGCTATGGGTTTCCCCGACACAGATCCTATAGTAGTCTCAGCCCGAGTATGACTAAAACTCTCATTTGCATATCACTTAGCTGGTTATATATTTACCCTATTGTTTCATTTATTGATGCACTGCATTTATTTTGGCATGAGTTATTTTGTACCTTGCTATGTCCCCTGAGGACCTGGATCTGGATTATGTCCCCAGGGTTAGCAGAGGATATCTACCCTGAGGTGTACGGAACAGGAGCACTTCTCGGAGCAGTACCAGGAACCGAGGACGAGGTGATAGCTGAAGATTTCTCCTGAGTATATGCACATTCTATACTCAGTTATTTCTATTGTAAGACTCTTTATTTCCAGTTTATTGAGTTGATGTATCAAACTCATTATCGGGTTGTTCCCCGACTTATATTTTATTGTGACTTGGTATTTCTTTATATTCTGATATTATTGTTTTCATTTCTGTGGATGAGATTAGTGGACCCTGATTCTTGTATTACAACTTAAGTACATTCTGATGGATCCATTAAATTGGGTTTGTCCATCGGTGTGTGCTGCTGGCCATTGCCACGTGGCTAGTCCCTCGATATTTTGGGACTGGAACGTGACATGGTTTTTGTGGTGGCCCATGCAGGTCAACGACTAAATTGTTCGGTTTCAACTTAGGAACCGATCAAGCCTGCAGTAAGAATAGGATAAGGATCTCATCC
>JAYESA010001394.1:0-47603 GCA_036927795.1 Iris macrosiphon
ATTTTGGTTAGAATTGCCGACCTAAATACGTTCTCATCATTCTATTGCCATTCTCACACTAACCCGTCGATCATGATCATATTTTAGTACCTGTCTTCGCAAATTCGTGCCACTTTTACAGCATATTTCGGTTAGAATCACCCGTCTATACTCGTTTTCACCAGTCTACGCATGTTGTACACCATGTTTCGGTTGGAATCGCTCACCGGTACTCGTTTTCATGATTCTGTCCCTATTTTCTACCATATTTCGGCTAGAATCAACGATCTAAACTCGTTTTCGTCATTCTACGATCATAGTATACCATCTTTCGGCTCGAATCACTCATTTATCCTCGTTTTCACCATTTTACGAGCATTTGATATCTCATTTCGGTTATAATCATATTTTTATAATCGTTTCACCAATCTAGGCGACTTTATACCATATTTTGGTTAAAAATTACCCGTCCATACTTATTTTCGCTATTCTACGCCCACTCTACAACATAATTCCGGTTAGTATCACACCTATATACTCGTTTTCGCTTTCAAAGCTTATTTTACACCATATTCCGGTTAGTATACCATGTTTCGCTTCGGAAGGCCCATCGATACTCGCTTAACCATTCTACGCTCATTCTATATCATATTTCTCTTAGAATCACCCATCTACGCTCGTTTTACCTTTCGACGTATGCTTTAGACCATATTTAGGTTAGAATCACCCGTCCATACCCGTTTTCACCATTCTACGTTCATACTATTCATTATTTTGGACCGAATTACTCATTTGTACTTGTGTTCACCAATCTAAGCTCATTCTATACCATAATTTTGGTTTGAATTACCTATCCATATCCGTTTTCATCAATCGACGACTATTATAGACCATATCTCGGTTACGATCACCCATCTGCACTCGTTTTTACCAATCGATGCCTGTTTTAGACCATATTTCGGTTAGAATTGCCGACCTAAATACGTTCTCATCATTCTACTCCCATTCTCACACTAACCCGTCGATTTTGATCACATTTCAGTACCTGTCTTCGCATATCCGTACCACTTTTACAGCATCTTTCGGTTAGAATCACCCGTCTATACTCGTTGTCACCAGTCTACGCATGTTCTACACAATGTTTTGGTTGGAATCGCTCACCGGTACTCATTTTCATGATTCTGTCTTTATTTTATACCGTATTTCGGCTAGAATCAACGATCTAAACTCGTTTTCATCATTCTACGATCATAGTATACCATGTTTCGGCTCGAATCACTCATTTATCCTCGTTTTTACCATTTTACGAGCATTTGATACCTTATTTCGGTTAGAATCATATTTTTATAATCGTTTCACCAATCTAGGCAACTTTATACCATATTTTGGTTAAAAATCACCCGTCCATACTTGTTTTCGCTATTCTACGCCACTCTACAATATAATTCCGGTTAGTATCACACCTATATACTCGTTTTTGCTTTCTAAGCTCGTCTTACACCATATTCCGGTTAGTATACCATATTTCACTTAGAAAGGCCCATTGATACTCGTTTACTCATTTTACGCTCATTCTATATCATATTTCACTTAGAATCACCAATCTACGCTCGTTTTACCATTCGACGTATGGTTTAGACCATATTTAGGTTAGAATCACCCATCCATACCCGTTTTCACCATTCTACGTTCACACTATTCCATATTTTGGACCGAATCACTCATTCGTACTTGTTTTCACCAATCTAAGCTAATTTTATACCTTAATTTCGGTTTAAATTACCTATCCATATTCGTTTTCATCAATCGACCACTATTCTAGACTATATCTCGGTTACGATCATCCATCGATACTTGTTTAACTATTCTACGCTCATTCTATATCATGTTTCAGTTAGAATCACCCATCTGCACTCGTTTTTACCAATCGACGCTTGATTTAGACCATATTTTGGTTAGAATTACCAACCTAAATACGTTCTCTTCATTCTACTCCCATTCTCACACTAACCCGTCGATCATGATCGCATCTCAGAACCTGTCTTCGTAGATCCGTACCACTTTTACAGCATCTTTCGGTTAGAATCACCCGTCTATACTCGTTGTCACCAGTCTACGCATGTTCTACACAATGTTTCGGTTGGAATCGCTCACCGGTACTCGTTTTCATGATTGTCTTTATTTTATACCTATTTCGGCTAGAATCAACGATCTAAACTCGTTTTCGTCATTCTACGATCATAGTATACCATGTTTCGGCTCGAATCACTCATTTATCCTCATTTTTACCATTTTACGAGCATTTGATACCTCATTTCGGTTAGAATCATATTTTTATAATCGTTTCACCAATCTAGGCGACTTTATACCATATTTTGGTTAAAAATCACCCGTCCATACTTGTTTTCGCAATTCTATGCCACTCTACAACATAATTCCGGTTAGTATCACACCTATATACTCGTTTTCGCTTTCTAAGCTCGTCTTACACCATATTCCGGCTAGTATACCATGTTTCGCTTAGGAAGGCCCATCGATACTCGTTTATTCATTCTACGCTCATTCTATATCATATTTCACTTAGAATCACCCATCTACGCTCGTTTTACCATTAGACGTATGGTTTAGACCATATTTAGGTTAGAATCACCCATCCATACCCGTTTTCACCATTCTACGTTCACACTATTCCATATTTTGGACCGAATCACTCATTTGTACTTGTTTTCACCAATCTAAGCTCATTCTATACCATAATTTTGGTTTGAATTACTATCAATATTCGTTTTCATCAATCGACGACTATTCTAGACCATATCTCGGTTACGATCATCCATCGATACTCGTTTTTACCAATCGACGCTTGTTTTAGACCATATTTTGGTTAGAATTGCCGACCTAAATACGTTCTCATCATTCTATTGCCATTCTCACACTAACCCGTCGATCATGATCATATTTTAGTACCTGTCTTCGCAAATCCGTGCCACTTTTACAGCATATTTCGGTTAGAATCACCCGTCTATACTCGTTTTCACCAGTCTACGCATGTTGTACACCATATTTCGGTTGGAATCGCTCACCGGTACTCGTTTTCATGATTCTGTCCCTATTTTCTACCATATTTTTGCTAGAATCAACGATCTAAACTCGTTTTCGTCATTCTACGATCATAGTATACCATCTTTCGGCTCGAATCACTCATTTATCCTCGTTTTCACCATTTTACGAGCATTTGATATCTCATTTCGGTTATAATCATATTTTTATAATCGTTTCACCAATCTAGGCGACTTTATACCATATTTTGGTTAAAAATCACCCGTCCATACTTATTTTCGCTATTCTACGCCCACTCTACAACATAATTCCGGTTAGTATCACACCTATATACTCGTTTTTGCTTTCAAAGCTCATTTTACACCATATTCCGGTTAGTATACCATGTTTCGCTTCGGAAGGCCCATCGATACTCGTTTAACCATTCTACGCTCATTCTATATCATATTTCTCTTAGAATCACCCATCTACGCTCGTTTTACCATTCGACGTATGCTTTAGACCATATTTAGGTTAGAATCACCCATCCATACCCGTTTTCACCATTCTACGTTCACACTATTTAATATTTTGGACCGAATCACTCATTTGTACTTGTGTTCACCAATCTAAGCTCATTTTATACCATAATTTCGGTTTGAATTACCTATCCAAATCTGTTTTCATCAATCGACGACTATTATAGACCATATCTCGGTTACGATCACCCATCGATACTCGTTTTTACCAATCGACGCTTGTTTTAGACCATATTTCGGTTAGAATTGCCGACCTAAATACGTTCTCATCATTCTACTCCTATTCTCAAACTAACCCGTCGATCATGATCACGTTTCCGAACCTGTCTTCGCAAATCCGTGCCACTTTTATAGCATATTTCGGTTAGAATCACCCGTCTATACTCGTTTCCACCAGTCTACGCATGTCCTACACCATATTTCGGTTGGAATCACTCACCGGTACTCGTTTTCATGATTCTTTCCCTATTTTCTACCATATTTCGGCTAGAATCAACGATCTAAACTCGTTTTTGTCATTCTACGATCATAGTATACCGTCTTTCGGCTCGAATCACTCATTTATCCTCGTTTTCATCATTTTACGAGCATTTGATACCTCATTTCGGTTAGAATCATATTTTTATAATTGTTTCACCAATTTAGGCGACTTTATACCATATTTTGGTTAAAAATCACCCGTCCATACTTGTTTTCGCTATTCTACGCCACTCTATAATATAATTCTGGTTAGTATCACACCTATATACTCGTTTTCGCTTTTTAAGCTCGTCTTACACCATATTCCGGTTAGTATACCATGTTTCACTTAGGAAGGCCCATTAATACTCGTTTACTCATTCTACGCTCTTTCTATATCATATTTCACTTAGAATCATCCATCTACGCTCGTTTTACCATTCAACGTATGGTTTATACCATATTTTGGTTAGAATCACCCATCCATAACCGTTTTCACCATTCTACGTTCATACTATTCCATATTTTGGACCGAATCACTCATTTGTACTTGTTTTCACCAATCTAAGCTCATTCTATACCATAATTTTGGTTTGAATTACTATCCATATTCGTTTTCATCAATCGACGACTATTCTAGACCATATCTCGGTTACGATCACCCATCGATACTCGTTTTTACCAATCGACGCTTGTTTTAGACCATATTTTGGTTAGAATTGCCGACCTAAATACGTTCTCATTATTCTACTCCCATTCTCACACTAACCCGTCGATCATGATCACATTTCAGTACCTGTCTTCGCAAATCCTTGCCACTTTTACAGCATATTTTGGTTAGAATCACCCGTCTATACTCGTTTGCACCAGTCTACGCATGTTCTACACCATGTTTCGGTTGGAATTGCTCACCGGTACTCGTTCATTTTCAAGATTCTGTCCATATTTTCTACCATATTTCAGCTAGAATCAACGATCTGAACTCGTTTTCGCCATTCTACGATCATAGTATACCATCTTTCGGCTCGAATCGAAACTCATTTATCCTCCTTTTCACCATTTTACGAGCATTTGATCTCATTTCGGTTAGAATCATATTTTTATAATCGTTTCACCAATCTAGGCGACTTAATACCATATTTTGGTTAAAAATCACCCGTCCATACTTGTTTTCGCTATTCTACGCCCACTCTACAACATAATTCCGGTTAGTATCACACCTATATACTCGTTTTCGCTTTCTAAGCTCGTTTTACACCATATTCCGGTTAGTATACCATATTACGCTTAGGAAGGCCCATCGATACTCGTTTAACCATTCTACGCTCATTCTATATCATATTTCACTTAGAATCACCCATCTACGCTCGTTTTACCATTCGACGTCTGTTTCAGACCATATTTAGGTTAGAATCACCCATCCATACCCATTTTCACCATTGTACGTTCACACTATTCCATATTTTGGACCGAATCACTCATTCGTACTTGTTAACCAATCTAAGCTAATTTTTATACCATAATTTTGGTTTGAATTACCTATCCATATTCGTTTTCATCAATCGACCACTATTCTAGACCATATCTCCGTTACGATCACCCATCGATACTTGTTTAACCATTCTACGCTCATTCTATATCATGTTTCAGTTAGAATCACCCATCTGCACTCGTTTTCACCAATCGACGCTTGTTTTAGACCATATTTTGGTTAGATTTACCAACCTAAATACGTTCTCATCATTCTACTCCCATTCTCACACTAATCCGTCGATCATGATCATATTTCAGTACCTGTCTTCGCAAATCTGTGCCACTTTTACAGCATCTTTCGGATAGAATTATCCGTCTATACTCATTTTCACCAGTCTACGCATGTTCTACACCATGTTTCGGTTGGAATCGCTCACCGGTACTCGTTTTCATGATTCTGTCCCTATTTTATACCATATTTCGGCTAGAATCAACGATCGAAAATCGTTTTCGTCATTTTACGATCATAGTATACCATGTTTCGGCTCGAATCACTCATTTATCATCGTTTTTACCATTTTACGACCATTTGATTCCTCATTTCGGTTAGAATCATATTTTTATAATCGTTTCACCAATCTAGGCGACTTTATACCATATTTTGGTTACAAATCACCCGTCCATACTTGTTTTCGCTATTCTACGCCACTCTACAACATAATTCCGGTTAGTATCACACCTATATACTCGTTTTCGCTTTCTAAGCTCGTCTTACACCATATTCCGGTTAGTATACCATGTTTCGCTTAGGAAGGCCCATCGATACTCGTTTATTCATTCTACGCTCATTCTATATCATATTTCACTTAGAATCACCCATCTACGCTCGTTTTACCATAAACGTATGGTTTAGACCATATTTATGTTAGAATCACCCATCCATACCCGTTTTCACCATTCTACGTTCACACTATTAATTATTTTGGACCGAATCACTCATTTGTACTTGTGTTCAAGCTCATTCTATACCATAATTTCAGTTTGAATTACCTATCCATATCCGTTTTCATCAATCGACGACTATTATAGACCATTATCTCGGTTACGATCACCCATCTGCACTCGTTTTTACCAATCGATGCCTGTTTTAGACCATATTTTGTTTAGAATTTCTGACCTAAATACGTTCTCATCATTCTACTCCCATTCTCACACTAACCGTCGATTATGATCACATTTCAGTACCTGTCTTCGCATATCCGTACCACTTTTACAGCATCTTTCGGTTAGAATCACCCGTCTATACTCGTTGTCACCAGTCTACGCAGGTTCTACACAATGTTTTGGTTGGAATCGCTCACCGGTACTCGTTTTCATGATTCTGTCTTTATTTTATACCGTATTTCGCTAGAATCAACGATCTAAACTCGTTTTTATCATTCTACAATCATAGTATACCATCTTTTCGGCTCGAATCACTCATTTATCCTTTTTTACCATTTTACGAGCATTTGATACCTTATTTCGGTTAGAATCATATTTTTATAATCGTTTCACCAATCTAGCAAACTTTATACCATATTTTGGTTAAAAATCACCCGTCCATACTTGTTTTCGCTATTCTAACGCCACTCTACAATATAATTCTGTGTTAGTATCACACCTATATACTCGTTTTCGCTACTCGTTTTCCGCTTTCTAAGCTCGTCTTACACCATATTCCGGTTAGTATACCATGTTTCACTTAGGAAGGCCCATTGATACTCGTTTACTCATTCTACGCTCATTCTATATCATATTTCACTTAGAATCACCAATCTACGCTCGTTTTACCATTCGACGTATGCTTTAGACCATATTTAGGTTAGAATCACCCATCCATACCCGTTTTCACCATTCTACGTTCACACTATTTAATATTTTGGACCAAATCACTCATTTGTACTTGTGTTCACCAATCTAAGCTCATTTTATACCATAATTTCGGTTTGAATTACCTATCCATATATGTTTTCATCAATCGACGACTATTCTAGACCATATCTCGGTTACGATCACCCATCGATACTCGTTTTTACCAATCGATGCTTGTTTTAGACCATATTTCGGTTAGAATTGCTGACCTAAATACGTTCTCATCATTCTACTCCCATTCTCACACTAACCCGTCGATCATGATCACGTTTCAGAACCTGTCTTCGCAAATCCGTGCCACTTTTACAGCATATTTCGGTTAGAACCGTCTATACTCGTTTTCACCAGTCTACGCATGTCCTACACCATGTTTCGGTTGGAATCGCTCACCGGTACTCGTTTTCATGATTCTTTCCCTATTTTCTACCATATTTAGGCTAGAATCAACGATCTAAACTCGTTTTCGTCATTCTACGATCATAGTATACCGTCTTTCGGCTCGAATCACTCATTTATCCTCGTTTTCATCATTTTACGAGCATTTGAACCTCATTTCGGTTAGAATCATATTTTTATAATCGTTTCACCAATCTAGGCGACTTTATACTATATTTTGGTTAAAAATCACCCGTCCATACTTGTTTTCGCTATTCTACGCCACTCTACAATATAATTCTGGTTAGTATCACACCTATATACTCGTTTTCGCTTTCTAAGCTCGTCTTACACCATATACCGGTTAGTATACCATGTTTCACTTAGGAAGGCCCATTGATACTTGTTTACTCATTCTACGCTCATTCTATATCATATTTCACTTAGAATCATTCATCTACGCCTGTTTTATCATTCGACGTATAGTTTAGACCATATTTTGGTTAGAATCACCATCCATAACCGTTTTCACCATTCTACGTTCACACTATTCCTTATTTTGGACCGAATCACTCATTTGTACTTGTTTTCACCAATCTAAGCTAATTCTATACCATAATTTTGGTTTGAATTACTATCCATATTCGTTTTCATCAATCGACGACTATTCTAGACCATATCTCGGTTACGATCACCCATCGATACTCGTTTTTACCAATCGACGCTTGTTTTAGACCATATTTTGGTTAGAATTGCCGACCTAAATACGTTCTCATTATTCTACTCCCATTCTCACACTAACCCGTCGATCATGATCACATTTTAGTACCTGTCTTCGCAAATCCTTACCACTTTTACAGCATATTTTGGTTAGAATCACCCGTCTATACTCGTTTTCACCAGTCTACGCATGTTCTACACCATATTTCGGTTGGAATCGCTCACCGATACTCGTTTTCAAGATTCTGTCTATATTCTCTACCATATTTCGGCTAGAATCAACGATCTAAACTCGTTTTCGTCATTCTACGATTATAGTATACCATCTTTCGGCTCGAATTACTCATTTATCCTCGTTTTCACCATTTTACGAGCATTTGATCTCATTTCGGTTAGAATCATATTTTTATAATCGTTTCACCAATCTAGGTGACTTTATACCATATTTTGGTTAAAAATTACCCGTCCATACTTGTTTTCGCTATTCTACGCCCACTCTACAACATAATTTCGGTTAGTATCACACCTATATACTCGTTTTCGCTTTCTAAGCTCGTTTTACACCATATTCTGGTTAGTATACCATGTTTCGCTTAGGAAGGCCCATCGATACTCGTTTAACCATTCTACGCTCATTCTATATCATATTTCACTTAGAATCACCCATCTACGCTCGTTTTACCATTCGACGTCTGTTTCAGACCATATTTAGGTTAGAATCACCCATCCATACCCATTTTCACCATTGTACGTTCACACTATTCCATATTTTGGACCGAATCACTCATTCGTACTTGTTAACCAATCTAAGCTAATTTTATACCATAATTTCGGTTTGAATTACCTATCCATATTCGTTTTCATCAATCGACCACTATTCTAGACCATATCTCGGTTACGATCACCCATCGATACTTGTTTAACCATTCTACGCTCATTCTATATCATGTTTCAGTTAGAATCACCCATCTGCACTCGTTTTCACCAATCGACGCTTGTTTTAGACCATATTTTGGTTAGATTTACCAACCTAAATACGTTCTCATCATTCTACTCCCATTCTCACACTAATCCGTCGATCATGATCATATTTCAGTACCTGTCTTCGCAAATCTGTGCCACTTTTACAGCATCTTTCGGATAGAATCACCCGTCTATACTCATTTTTACCAGTCTACGCATGTTCTACACCATGTTTCGGTTGGAATCGCTCACCGGTACTCGTTTTCATGATTCTGTCCCTATTTTATACCATATTTCGGCTAGAACCAACGATCTAAAATCGTTTTCGTCATTTTACGATCATAGTATACCATGTTTCGGCTCGAATCACTCATTTATCATCGTTTTTACCATTTTACGACCATTTGATTCCTCATTTCGGTTAGAATCATATTTTTATAATCGTTTCACCAATCTAGGCGACTTTATACCATATTTTGGTTACAAATCACCCGTCCATACTTGTTTTCGCTATTCTACGCCACTCTACAACATAATTCCGGTTAGTATCACACCTATATACTCGTTTTCGCTTTCTAAGCTCGTCTTACACCATATTCCGGTTAGTATACCATATTTCGCTTAGGAAGGCCCATCGATACTCGTTTATTCATTCTACGCTCATTCTATATCATATTTTACTTAGAATCACCCATCTACGCTCGTTTTACCATTAGACGTATGGTTTAGACCATATTTAGGTTAGAATCACCCATCCATACCCGTTTTCACCATTCTACGTTCACACTATTCCATATTTTGGACCGAATCACTCATTTGTACTAGTTTTCACCAATCTAAGCTCATTCTATACCATAATTTTGGTTTGAATTACTATCCATATTCGTTTTCATCAATCGACGAATATTCTAGACCATATCTGGGTTACGATCACCCATCGATACTCGTTTTTACCAATCCACGCTTGTTTTAGACCATATTTTGGTTAGAATTGCTGACCTAAATACGTTCTCATCATTCTACTCCCATTCTCACACTAACCCGTCAATCATGATCACATTTCAGTACCTGTCTTCGCAAATCCTTGCCACTTTTACAGCATATTTTGGTTAGAATCACCCGTCTATACTCGTTTTCACCAGTCTACACATGTTCTACACCATATTTCGGTTGGAATCGCTCACCGGTACTCGTTTTCATGATTCTGTCCATATTTTCTACCATATTTCGGCTAGAATCAACGATCTAAACTCGTTTTCGTCATTCTACGATCATGGTATACCATCTTTCGGCTCGAATCACTCATTTATCCTCGTTTTCACCATTTTACGAGCATTTGATCTCATTTCGGTTAGAATCATATTTTTATAATCGTTTCACCAATCTAGGCGACTTTATACCATATTTTGGTTAAAAATTACCCGTCCATACTTGTTTTCGCTATTCTACGCCCACTCTACAACATAATTCCGGTTAGTATCACACCTATATACTTGTTTTCGCTTTCTAAGCTCGTTTTACACCATATTCCGGTTAGTATATCATGTTTCGCTTAGGAAGGCCCATCGATACTCGTTTAACCATTCTACGCTCATTCTATATCATATTTCACTTAGAATCACCCATCTACGCTCGTTTTACCATTCGACGTCTGTTTCAGACCATATTTAGGTTAGAATCACCCATCCATACCCATTTTCACCATTGTACGTTCACACTATTCCATATTTTGGACCGAATCACTCATTCGTACTTGTTAACCAATCTAAGCTAATTTTATACCATAATTTTGGTTTGAAATACCTATCCATATTCGTTTTCATCAATCGACCACTATTCTAGACCATATCTCCGTTACGATCACCCATCGATACTTGTTTAACCATTCTACGCTCATTCTATATCATGTTTCAGTTAGAATCACCCATCTGCACTCGTTTTCACCAATCGACGCTTGTTTTAGACCATATTTTGGTTAGATTTACCAACCTAAATACGTTCTCATCATTCTACTCCCATTCTCACACTAATCCGTCGATCATGATCATATTTCAGTACCTGTCTTCGCAAATCTGTGCCACTTTTACAGCATCTTTCGGATAGAATTATCCGTCTATACTCATTTTCACCAGTCTACGCATGTTCTACACCATGTTTCGGTTGGAATCGCTCACCGGTACTCGTTTTCATGATTCTGTCCCTATTTTATACCATATTTCGGCTAGAATCAACGATCGAAAATCGTTTTCGTCATTTTACGATCATAGTATACCATGTTTCGGCTCGAATCACTCATTTATCATCGTTTTTACCATTTTACGACCATTTGATTCCTTATTTCGGTTAGAATCATATTTTTATAATCGTTTCACCAATCTAGGCGACTTTATACCATATTTTGGTTACAAATCACCCGTCCATACTTGTTTTCGCTATTCTACGCCACTCTACAACATAATTCCGGTTAGTATCACACCTATATACTCGTTTTCGCTTTCTAAGCTCGTCTTACACCATATTCCGGTTAGTATACCATGTTTCGCTTAGGAAGGCCCATCGATACTCGTTTATTCATTCTACGCTCATTCTATATCATATTTCACTTAGAATCACCCATCTACGCTCGTTTTACCATTAGACGTATGGTTTAGACCATATTTAGGTTAGAATCACCCATCCATACCCGTTTTCACCATTCTACGTTCACACTATTCCATATTTTGGACCGAATCACTCATTTGTACTTGTTTTCACCAATCTAAGCTCATTCTATACCATAATTTTGGTTTGATTTACTATCCATATTCATTTTTATCAATGGACGACTATTCTAGACCGTATCTCGGTTACGATCACCCATCGATACTCGTTTTTACCAATCGACGCTTATTTTAGACCATATTTTGGTTAGAATTGCCGACCTAAATACGTTCTCATCATTCTACTGCCATTCTCACACTAACCCGTCGATCATGATCATATTTTAGTACCTATCTTCGCAAATCCGTGCCACTTTTATAGCATATTTCGGTTAGAATCACCCGTCTATACTCGTTTTCACCAGTCTACTCATGTTGTACACCATGTTTCGGTTGGAATCGCTCACCGGTACTCGTTTTCATGATTCTGTCCCTATTTTCTACCATATTTCGGCTAGAATCAACGATCTAAACTCGTTTTCGTCATTCTACGATCATAGTATACCATCTTTCGGCTCGAATCACTCATTTATCCTCGTTTTCACCATTTTACGAGCATTTGATATCTCATTTCGGTTAGAATCATATTTTTATAATCGTTTCACCAATCTAGACGACTTTATACCATATTTTGGTTAAAAATTACCCGTCCATACTTATTTTTGCTATTCTACGCCCACTCTACAATATAATTCCGGTTAGTATCACACCTATATACTCGTTTTCGCTTTCAAAGCTCATTTTACACCATATTCCGGTTAATATACCATGTTTCGCTTCGGAAGGCCCATCGATACTCGCTTAACTATTCTACGCTCATTCTATATCATATTTCTCTTAGAATCACCCATCTACGCTCGTTTTACCTTTCGACGTATGCTTTAGACCATATTTAGGTTAGAATCACCCATCCATACCCGTTTTCACCATTCTACGTTCACACTATTAATTATTTTGGACCGAATCACTCATTTGTACTTGTGTTCACCAATCTAAGCTCATTCTATACCATAATTTCGGTTTGAATTACCTATCCATATCCGTTTTCATCAATCGACGACTATTATAGACCATATCTCGGTTACGATCACCCATCTGCACTCGTTTTTACCAATCGATGCCTGTTTTAGACCATATTTTGTTTAGAATTTCCGACCTAAATACGTTCTCATCATTCTACTCCCATTCTCACACTAACCCGTCGATTATGATCATATTTCAGAACCTGTCTTCGCATATCCGTACCACTTTTACAGCATCTTTCGGTTAGAATCACCCGTCTATACTCGTTGTCACCAGTCTACGCATGTTCTACATAATATTTTGGTTGGAATCACTCACCGGTACTCGTTTTCATGATTCTGTCTTTATTTTATACCGTATTTCGGCTAGAATCAACGATCTAAACTCGTTTTCGTCATTCTACGATCATAGTATACCATGTTTCGGCTCGAATCACTCATTTATCCTCGTTTTTACTATTTTACGAGCATTTGATACCTTATTTCGGTTAGAATCATATTTTTATAATCGTTTCACCAATCTAGGCAACTTTATACCATATTTTGGTTAAAAATCACCCGTCCATACTTGTTTTCGGTATTCTACGCCACTCTACAATATAATTCCGGTTAGTATCACACCTATATACTCGTTTTCGCTTTCTAAGCTCGTCTTACACCATATTTCGGTTAGTATACCATGTTTCACTTAGGAAGGCCAATTGATACTCGTTTACTCATTTTACGCTCATTCTATATCATATTTCACTTAGAATCACCAATCTACGCTCGTTTTACCATTCGACGTATGGTTTAGACCATATTTAGGTTAGAATCACCCATCCATACCCGTTTTCACCATTCTACGTTCACACTATTCCATATTTTGGACCGAATCACTCATTTGTACTTGTTTTCACCAATCTAAGCTCATTCTATACCATAATTTTGGTTTGAATTACTATCCATATTCATTTTCATCAATCGACGACTATTCTAGACCATATCTCGGTTACAATCACCCATCGATACTCGTTTTTACCAATCCACGCTTGTTTTAGACCATATTTTGGTTAGAATTGCCGACCTAAATACGTTCTCATCATTCTACTCCCATTCTCACACTAACCCGTCAATCATGATCATATTTCAGTACATGTCTTCGCAAATCCTTGCCACTTTTACAGCATATTTTGGTTAGAATCACCCGTCTATACTCATTTTCACCAGTCTATACATGTTCTACACCATGTTTCGGTTGGAATCGCTCACCGGTACTCGTTTTCATGATTCTGTCCATATTTTCTACCATATTTCGGCTAGAATCAACGATCTAAACTCGTTTTCGTCATTCTACGATCATGGTATACCATCTTTCGGCTCGAATCACTCATTTATCCTCGTTTTCACCATTTTACGAGCATTTGATCTCATTTCGGTTAGAATCATATTTTTATAATCGTTTCACCAATCTAGGTGTCACGACCCGCACCCGGGGTAAGGGTACTAGTCGGAAACAACGTCCAGCCTACGCCGCAGAATCGGCAGTAGAACGCTGTCTAGAAAGTCTATCTAATATAATGAACCACCAAAAGATAGTGTACTCAATCACAGAAATAAGATAGAATGAACACGGATCAGATAAGAATAGAATAGTCATCAACTCATGAGTTTAAAATAATACATCAATGAGTCTGAAGAGTAACAAAAATAAGCTGGAGACAAATCCAGTACAAAAGAATACTATCATACTACAAGCTACACTCCAGGGTCAACTGTCTCAGTTGGGATAAGTCCCTCTTGAGCCAGGGTCTCCGAATCTAAACCCACAAAATCCTGGGGTCCATAATAGGTAGGGTACTCCTCAGTGTCATCTGGGAAAATATATCCAGTCAGGAAAGGAGCAGAGTACATCTCTAACAGCAGTTCTAATCCATGATAAAAACTATGTAACAGTAAATAGCTGTGGATAAACAAGATGCACAAAATAGATACAAGAGATATATAGACAATAAGGAAATACTGGAAAGAAATACAATAATGAACAATATGCCAATGAAACAATAATACTAATGACTAAGTGTGTGAGTACTAGCTTAACATGTGATCGGCTTGGGCAAGATACAATGCGGCCTGGCTAATCATACGTGCGGTGCATGATCAACACTATTCGCTTACCAATACTTTATTCAATAGGGATTTGATCACATATCTATACTAATACTCCCCACCCCCAACTGGTATAATAGATCCAACCACGGTATGCTATGGCACTAGATTTCCCAAGAAGATAGCTAGTCTCCCCGAGAATCGGTGTCTGTACATGTACAAGATAACCAATGAAACAATACTTGCACCATATACACCATATACCAAGGAATAACATCTCATGACGATATCCGGATATACCAATCCGTGTAACCATAGTGTCGAGAGAAACATATAAATCTACACTAGATACAACGAACATAGAGGATATCATAAATGAGAAACTATCAGAGAATGTACTCGCCTGAAATCCAAAGAACAGTCTCACAGATGTCTGACTCGGTGCCTCGAAGACCTAGATATGGAATACCACATTAAAACAAGGTCCCGGAAAGAGAACAAGTCAAACTAGTCAACTCCTAGGTCAATAAATAAATTCTAAGTCAAAAGTCAACTATGGTCAACTCTAAAGTCAACTAAAGTCAAACCAAGGTCAACCTCACAAGAAATCTATATAAATAATATAGAAATAAAATACAACAATTTAGGAATAAAAATTAGATCCCAAATCATACTCACACAAAGTATACTACTAATACAAATAATACATACCCTAAAATAATATATATACAAACCATTATGTATACAAATAACATAATATATTATTACAAATATTATACCTCACAAAACACATATATATTCACATATATATATATATACAATAATAATATATAAAATATAATTTAAAACTGCCAAAGCGTCACTGAAAACAGGGAGTTAAAAAATACAATTTAATTAAAACAGCTTATAGTGACAGTCTCAATTGTCACAGAAAACGTCGTAAAAACCACTGTGTAATAAAACCCACTGCTGCTGCATTGGTGACAGTTAATCAACTGTCACCAAAAACTGTCGCCACTGCTGCTAAGATCCCGCCTGCAGCATTAATGACAGAACTATCATTAATGCACAGTGGGCTACATCGGCTGCCGCTGACCCGCCTATTTAGCGACAGTTTCACTGTCACAAACCCACTGTCACTAAAACACAGAAATATATATATATATAAATATATATATGCAATAATAATCACAATACATATATATAAATAAATAATTATATACTTATATATATATGCACATATAAACTTATAATTAAATACCAATAGTTACAACACATGCACATATTAATGTTCATATTTTACATTGCTAGAAGCACACCTAAAATATATACATTAATATACAAATAATTACATAATAATTATAAATAATATAATTACACAATTAAAAACATAAATATATTTTATAAAACATTTATGTATAATTTATACTATTAACATAAGTACATATATAATTACATGCAAGAAAGCTACATATTATATTTGTACATCATATTAGCACACACACAAATATATAGATCTATGCTACAATAATTACTATAATAAATACACAAAATAAATATATAATATATATATATATTTATTAATTATAATTGAAGAATTTAAACCATACATAATTAGATCTATTCAAAAATCCACACAATTGGAGAGTATCACACCGTATCCCACTAGATCTAGGATACGCATGTGACACGAGTCCAACACACAACCAATTGCACCCCGAAGGATACAAACAAATCACAAATAATATTTATGAATAAATCAAAGTGTCAAAAGTAGATCTATGTGTCCGTGTCAAAATACGACATGTTCAAAGCCCCGTGTCGGAGGGAAAACCCCCAAAATGACACGTATCACCAAATAGTTGGGATACGAACCACATGTACCAAATTATAGATACGACACTAGCCCCAAACACATAAGCTCATGTCCAATTGATCTATAGGATCAATTGATACACACAACAAAATATAAATTCGGAATTCCAACAAAATTAACACAAAAAACACCATAACTTTCTCCATGGGTCTCCTATGAACACAAAACAAAGTCCTATGGGTAGTACATATATATAGGTTGATTTTACATGATTAAATCTCAGATTTAAAAGCTATTTAAATGGAAAAATCTGAATTATACCTATTGGGAGATGGATTCCCAATGAAACCTCCAATTGAGAAAAACTTGCTTCCAAATTATAGATCCTTGCTCCTCTTTGTAGATCCTTGCTTCCTTCTTCTAGATCCTTGCTTCCTCCTTCTCTAATGGTGAATTGGGAAGAATTTGGAATGAATTTGGTAGAGAATTGGAATGGGAATGGAGGGAATTTGGGAGTGGGAAATTCTAGATCTAGATTTGGAATGAGAATGAGAGGAGAGAAAAATTTCCCCCCTCTTTTAATAGGCCGGCCTTGCCCCTCTCCCAAGCAATTGTAAAATGTCCAATGTACCCCTTGGGGCCTCTCATGAAGAAATAATTAAGGAAGGAAGCTTCTAGTCTAATCACTTAATTAATTTAATCCATCTCCTTAACTATGGGCTTTCTAAATGGGCCAAATCTAACTATTTAATTCATGTTGGTCCATGGGTCCAAACTACACTAGTTGGGTCCACTATAATAAGTCCAAAATAATTAAATAACATCCAACAACAATTAAATAATACAACAAAAATTATTTACCATGCACAATATTTATTTAAATAGGAAATTACTAAAATATCATTTTTCCTAAAATGTGGTAGTGACAAGTCTACCCTCCTTAAAATAATTTCGTCCTCAAAATTCAAAGACGAAAACTACCCCCAGAAAAACACAGAACAGAACTAAAGAATCACAACTAACTAATGAACAGAACATAACAATGAACAGAACATAACTAGAAATAACATACCTCAAGGTACAAACAAATATGGATAACGCTCTCGCATGTCATCCTCTCTCTCCCAGGTAGACTCCCCCGGAGAGTGATGCCTCCATGCGATGCGCACCAAAGGAATAGTCTGGTTCCTCAGCACCTTCTCTCTCCGATCCAGAATCTCAACTGGCTGCTCTGGATAGCTAAGAGTAGGGCCCACCTCTATCTCCGAGTGATCCAATATATGGCTAGGATCTGCCACGTATCGTCTCAATTGTGACACATGAAACACGTTGTGCACTCCCTCCAATGCAGGTGGCAAGTCTAGTCTATAAGCAACTGTACCGACCCTCTCTAGAATAGTGAAAGGTCCGATGAATCGCGGACTAAGCTTTCCGCCTCCACCGAAGCGAATCGTGCCTCGTGTCGGAGAAATCCTCAGAAACACCAAACCACCACCTAGAACAAAACACCATCTTAAGAACTTAATCTATAACAAACAAGAACAAGCACAAACAAAATCTAAACTATACCTCAAACTCCAAAGGTCTCCGATGGCTATCGGTCCAATGCCGCTGTCTGTCCTGCGCCATTCGAAGTCTGTCTCTGATCAAATGAACCTTCTCCGCTGCATCCACAACCATCTCTGGCCCAAGCAAAACTCTCTCTCCAACATCGTCCCAAGACAAAGGAGTACGACACCTCCGACCATATAGAGCTTCAAAAGGTGACATCTCTATACTGGCCTGGTAACTGTTGTTGTAAGCAAACTCTACCAAATGGAGATGGTCCTCCCAAGAACCCCTGAAATCTAGTACACAAGTGCGCAACATATCCTCGAGAGTCTGGATAGTCCTCTCTGACTGCCCATCTGTCTGGGGATGATATGCAGTACTGAACTTGAGCTGAGTGCCCAAACTCTCCTGCAAACTCCTCCAAAAATGAGAAGTGAAACGACTATCTCGATCTGAGACTATGCTGACAGGAACTCCGTGTATCCTAACGATCTGCCTCACATACATCTCTGCCAGCTTCTCCGTAGACAAACCCACCTTGAAAGGCAAAAAGTGGGCCGACTTGGTCAACCTATCAACAATGACCCAAATCGCGTCTTTCCCTCCTGGAGATCGTGGAAGTCCGGACACAAAATCCATAGTAATGTGTTCCCACTTCCACTCTGGAATGGGTAATGGCTGAAGTAACCCTCCTGGCCTCTGCCTCTCGGCTTTCACCTGCTGGCACACTAAGCATCTGGATACAAACTGTGCCACTTCCCTCTTCATGCCATACCACCACACACTCTCTCGCATATCCCGATACATCTTGTTAGCACCTGGATGTATGGAATACTGAGAGCGATGCGCTTCCTGCAATACCTTCTCGCGCAACTCCCCACTAGGCACACACAATCTAACTCCATGTCTCAAAGATCCATCCTCTGCAATAGTAAAATCATCCTCCAATCCTGCTCTCACCTGAGCTCTGATACTCCTCAAAGATACATCATCATACTGTGCTGCCTTGATCCTGTCCATCAAATCTGAGTGTATCTGCAGTCCCCACATCTGTATAGCACCACCGGGAACAATTACCTCAATGCCCAAGCTCTCCAAGTCCTCCAATAAATATCGATCCTGCGTCAAGAACATAGCTACCGGATACCTGCTCAAAGCATCGGCAACTACATTGGCTTTCCCAGGATGATATTGCAAAGAGATATCAAAATCCTTCATCAGTTCCAACCACCGACGCTGCCTCATGTTCAACTCCTTCTGCGTAAAAACGTACTTCAAGCTTTTGTGGTCTGTGAAGATCTCCACACGCTCTCCGTACAAATAATGTTTCCACAACTTCAGGACAAATATGACAGCTGCCAACTCCAAATCATGGATAGGATAGTTCTTTTTATGAGGAAGCAATTGCCTGGATGCATAGGCAATCACCTTCCCATGCTGCTGAAGAACACAACCTAAACCCTTCCCCGATGCATCACTATAAATAGTGAAACCTCTGGACCCTGATGGCAACGTCAAAATAGGAGCAGACGTCAACCTCTTCTTCAACTCCTCAAAAGCAACCTGGCAATCCTCCGTCCAAACAAACTCCACATCCTTCCTTGTGAGTCTGGTCATCGGCTCGGCAATCCTCGAAAAATCTTGTACAAACTTCCTGTAATAGCCTGCCAATTCCAAGAAACTCCTGATCTCTGCTACTGAACTCGGAGTCTTCCAAGATTCCACTGCTGAAATCTTCTTCGGATCCACTGAAATACCATCACCAGTCACAACATGCCCCAAGAATTCTACTTTGTCCAAGAAAAACTCATATTTGGACAACTTCCCATACAGCTTCTCCTTCCTCAGCACATCCAACACAATCCTCAAATGATCCTCATGCTCCTCCGGTGTCCTCGAGTATATGAGTATGTCGTCGATGAACACCACCACGAACTTGTCAAGGTACTGGTGGAACACCTTGTTCATCAAGTTCATAAATACCGCCGGTGCATTAGTCAAACCAAACGGCATCACCATAAACTCGAACTGACCATACCGAGTTCTAAAAGCAGTCTTCGGTATGTCCTCCGGCTTCACCTTCACTTGATGGTAGCCTGATCTCAAATCTATCTTAGAAAATACCTTCGCACCACTCAACTGATCAAACAGATCATCAATCCGTGGCAAAGGATACTTATTCTTGATAGTGAGATTATTCAAAGCCCTGTAATCAATGCACATGCGCACCGATCCATCCTTCTTCGGTACAAACAATACCGGGGCTCCCCATGGTAAAGAACTCGATCTGATAAACCCTTTATCCTGCAATTCGTTCACCTGCTTCTTCAACTCGACCAGCTCGCTGTTGTTTACTCTATAGACATGCTGCAAAATTGGTTCTGCACCTGGCACCAAATCTATAAAAAAATTCAACATCTAGATCTGGCGGCAATCCTGGCAATTCCTCAGGAAACACATCCAAAAATTCTGCTATCAACGGATGCAGCAACTCCTTGTCTTCCACCATAGCTCCACAAATAATGCCTTCTCCCTGCTCCGTAGCTCCTCTAACAAACTCGAACTCTGGCTCTCCTGGCGGACCAAATAAAACTCTACCTCCTCTACAGTCTATGCTAGCACGGTGCCTACTCAACCAATCCATCCCAAGTACAATGTCATAGCTTGGAAGTGGCATTACAAGTAGACACGCACTCAACTCCCGGCCTCCCAGAGTAACTCTCCGATCCTTGCAAATATTATTAACCAGGATAATGCCTCCCCCCGTCATGATCTTGCAAGTCCTAAGCAAAGACTCAGCTACCAAACCATGCTTCAGAGCAAAAGAAACAGATACAAAACTATGGGAAGCACCACTATCAAATAAAGCTAAAGCTGGAATGGAATCAAGAAGAATAGAACCTGCGATGACATCTCCTGTGGGTTCCTCCTCTTCGACGGTCATAGCAAACGCTCGTCCCTGCCGAGCACCTCCATGCTGTTGATGCTGGACAAAATGCTGCTGCTGTGTCGGAAGCGGTCCCCTCGGCTGTGCTGCAGGTGGTCTCGTCTGTGTCCTCGGAGCTGGAGCTGCTCCTTGAACTGCACGACGAGGACACTCCCTCGATTGATGCCCTTCAGTACCACAATACAAACAAACTCCTAGCCTCCTCCTGCAAACTTCCCAGATGTGGCCGGGCTTCTTGCAGAAGTTGCATGGGGCCTGCTGTAACTGCCTCTGCTGCTGAGGTGCCTGGTGAAAAGGCGCTCTAGCTGGAGTCTGGTTCTGCTGTGGCTGCTGGAAAGGTTTGGACTGGAAATGAGGACGTTTGCCAGATACTGCACTGCCGTTGGCCCCCAGAAAAGAATCACGGTCTCTCTTGGTCTTCAAACCCAGATCCCGCTCAACCTTGCGTGCCTCCGCAAGTATCTCCGAGTATGTCTCATAAAAAGATGGAATGAGAATCTTCACCTCCCAGTTTAGACCCTCTCGGAAACGAATAGCTCGAACCTCCGGCTCCCTCACCAAGTACTCTGCAAATCGGCTCAACCTACCGAACTCCGCAGCGTATTCCTCCACAGACATGCTTCCCTGAATGAGACTCTCAAATTGTCTCCCCAAGTCAAGCCTGTCTATCCGAGCGAAAAACTTCTTCTTGAAAAGGTCCTTGAATACCTCCCAAGATTGTCCCGCGTCAACTAGAACTGGCTCATTCCTGAACCAAGTGCGAGCGACGTCGAACAGTTGAAGTCCTACTGCCTCAACCTTCAGATCTTCAGAAAGATGGGATACCCTCATAAGACGCTCAATGTCCTCGAGCCAATCATCAGCATAGACGATGCCCTCCGTCCCTTTGAAAACCCTAGGCTCTAGTTTCTTGAAGTCCTGAATGTTGCCTGGCCGAAGCTGAGCAACTTGAGGAACAACCTGCTGCTGGATCGGAACTCCTCTCTCAACTACAGGACGAGCAAGCTGATGAGCACTCTCGATGCCCTGCCGTAGAATGTCGGTCTGCCTCTGATGTGCCTCTGACTGAGCCCTCTGTGCCTCGAGCATCTCACGAAACAGTATAAACATCTGTGACGCCTCTGCTGGCACAGGAGGTGGAGGTGGAAGCCCCTCAGATACAGCTGGCACAGTCCTCTGAGTAGGTGGTGGACCTCCGAAAGCAGCTGACACTCCAATCACCGGAGAAGTGACTGGTGCAGGCCCTCGGGATGTCGCAGACCTCTCAGAAGCTGCTCTCCCCTGCTGTGATCTAGTCTTAGGCGGCATCCTGAGACAAAGCGAAAGAAAGAATCAATATGGCACAAGATGTAAGACATCAAGGAAAGGACAGTTTAAGAGATCAAGTATCAATATCAAAGGAGAATAGTTGAATCAAAAGAATTTTCCTAGATGTGATTGAGTATCTCAGCCTATATCCTATATCCTATTGCAGGCTCGCAGTAGTACAACTAAGTTGTCGCACTACCACGACATCACATACTTGTGAAGCTAGACCTGCATGGGCCACCACCAAAAACGTGTCATGACCCGCACCCGGGGTAAGGCTACTAGTCGGAAACAACGCCCAGCCTACGCCGCAGAATCGGCGGTAGAACGCTGTCTAGAAAGTCTATCTAATATAATGAACCACCAAAAGATAGTGTACTCAATCACAGAACTAAGATAGAATGAACACGGATCAGATAAGAATAGAATAGTTATCAACTCATGAGTTTAAAATAATACATCAATGAGTCTGAAGAGTAACAAAAATAAGCTGGAGACAAATCCAGTACAAAAGAATACTATCATACTACAAGCTACACTCCAGGGTCAACTGTCTCAGTTGGGATAAGTCCCTCTTGAGCCAGGGTCTCCGAATCTAAACCCACAAAATTCTGGGGTCCATAATAGGTAGGGTACTCCTCAGTGTCATCTGGAAAAATATATCCAGTCAGGAAAGGAGCAGAGTACATCTCTAACAGCAGTTCTAATCCATGATAAAAACTATGTAACAGTAAATAGCTGTGGATAAACAAGATGCACAAAATAGATACAAGAGATATATAGACAATAAGAAAATACTGGAAAGAAATACAATAATGAACAATATGCCAATGAAACAATAATACTAATGACTAAGTGTGTGAGTACTAGCTTAACATGTGATCGGCTTGGGCAAGATACAATGCGGCCTGGCTAATCATACGTGCGGTGCATGATCAACACTATTCGCTTACCAATACTTTATTCAATAGGGATTTGATCACATATCTATACTAATACTCCCCACCCCCAACTGGTATAATAGATCCAACCACGGTATGCTATGGCACTAGATTCCCCAAGAAGATAGCTAGTCTCCCCGAGAATCGGTGTCTGTACATGTACAAGATAACCAATGAAACAATACTTGCACCATATACACCATATACCAAGGAATAATATCTCATGACGAGATCCGGATATACCAATCCGTGTAACCATAGTGTCGAGAGAAACATGTAAATCTACACTAGATACAACGGACATAGAGGATATCATAAATGAGAAACTATCAGAGAATGTACTCGCCTGAAATCCAAAGAACAGTCTCACAGATGTCTGACTCGGTGCCTCGAAGACCTAGATATGGAATACCACATTAAAACAAGGTCCCGGAAAGAGAACAAGTCAAACTAGTCAACTCCTAGGTCAATAAATAAATTCTAAGTCAAAAGTCAACTATGGTCAACTCTAAAGTCAACTAAAGTCAAACCAAGGTCAACCTCACAAGAAATCTATATAAATAATATAGAAATAAAATACAACAATTTAGGAATAAAAATTAGATCCCAAATCATACTCACACAAAGTATACTACTAATACAAATAATACATACCCTAAAATAATATATATACAAACCAATATGTATACAAATAACATAATATATTATTACAAATATTATACCTCACAAAACACATATATATTCACATATATATATCTACAATAATAATATATAAAATATAATTTAAAACTGCCAAAGCGTCACTGAAAACAGGGAGTTAAAAAATACAATTTAATTAAAACAGCTTATAGTGACAGTCTCAATTGTCACAGAAAACGTCGCAAAAGCCACTGTGTAATAAAACCCACTGCTGGTGCATTGGTGACAGTTAATCAACTGTCACCAAAAACTGTCGCCACTGCTGCTAAGATCCCGCCTGCAGCATTAATGACAGAACTGTCATTAATGCACAGTGGGCTATAGCGGCTGCTGCTGACCCGCCTATTTAGCGACAGTTTCACTGTCACAAACCCACTGTCACTAAAATACAGAAATATATATATATAAAAATATATATATGCAATAATAATCACAATATATATATATAAATAAATAATTATATACTTATATATATATGCACATATAAACTTATAATTAAATACCAATAGTTACAACACATGCACATATTAATGTTCATATTTTACATGGCTAGAAGCACACCTAAAATATATACATTAATATACAAATAATTACATAATAATTATAAATAATATAATTACACAATTAAACACATAAATATATTTTATAAAACATTTATGTATAATTTATACTATTAACATAAGTACATATATAATTACATGCAAAAAAGCTACATATTATATTTGTACATCATATTAGCACACACAAAAATATATAGATCTATGCTACAATAATTACTATAATAAATACACAAAATAAATATATAATATCTATATATATTTACGAATTATAATTGAAGAATTTAAACCATACATAATTAGATCTATTCAAAAATCCACACAATTGGAGTGTATCACACCCTATCCCACTAGATCTAGGATACGCATGTGACACGAGTCCAACACACAACCAATTGTACCCCGAAGGATACAAACAAATCACAAATAATATTTATGAATAAATCAAAGTGTCAAAAGTAGATCTATGTGTCCGTGTCAAAATACGACATGTTCAAAGCCCCGTGTCGGAGGGAAAACCCCCAAAATGACACGTATCACCAAATAGTTGGGATACGAACCACATGTACCAAATTATGGACACGACACTAGCCCCAAACACATAAGCTCATGTCCAATTGATCTATAGGATCAATTGATACACACAACAAAATGTAAATTCGGAATTCCAACAAAATTAACACAAAAAGTACCATAACTTTCTTCATGGGTCTCCTATGAACACAAAATAAAGTCCTATGGGTAGTACATACATATAGGTTGATTTTACATGATTAAATCTCAGATTTAGAAGCTATTTAAATGGGAAAATCTGAATTATACCTATTGAGATGGATTCCCAATGAAACCTCCAATTGAGAAGAACTTGCTTCCAAATTGTAGATACTTGCTCCTCTTTGTAGATCCTTGCTTCCTTCTTCTAGATCCTTGCTTCCTCCTTCTCTAATGGTGAATTGGGAAGAATTTGGAATGAATTTGGTAGGGAATTGGAATGGGAATGGAGGGAATTTGGGAGTGGGAAATTCTAGATCTAGATTTGGAATGAGAATGAGAGGAGAGAGAAATTTCCCCCCTCTTTTAATAGGCCGGCCTTGCCCCTCTCCCAAGCAATTGTAAAATGTCCAATGTACCCCTTGGGGTCTCTCATGAAGAAATAATTAAGGAAGGAAGCTTCTAGTCTAATCAATTAATTAATTTATTCCATCTCCTTAACTATGGGCTTTCTAAATGGGCCAAATCTAACTATTTAATTCATGTTGGTCCATGGGTCCAAACTACACTAGTTGGGTCCACTAAAATAAGTCCAAAATAATTAAATAACATCCAACAACAATTAAATAATACAACAAAAATTATTTACCATGCACAATATTTATTTAAATAGGAAATTACTAAAATACCCTTTTTCCTAAAATGTGGTAGTGACACTAGGCGACTTTATACCATATTTTGGTTAAAAATCACCGTCCATACTTGTTTTCGCTATTCTATGCCCACTCTACAACATAATTCCGGTTAGTATCACACCTATATACTCGTTTTCGCTTTCTAAGCTCGTTTTACACCATATTTCGGTTAGTATACCATGTTTCGCTTAGGAAGGCCCATCGATACTCGTTTAACCATTCTACGCTCATTCTATATCATATTTCACTTAGAATCACCCATCTACGCTCGTTTTACCATTCGACGTCTGTTTCAGACCATATTTAGGTTAGAATCACCCATCCATACCCATTTTCACCATTGTACGTTCACACTATTCCATATTTTGGACCGAATCACTCATTCGTACTTGTTTTCACCAATCTAAGCTAATTTTATACCATAATTTTGGTTTGAATTACCTATCCATATTCATTTTCAACAATCGACCACTATTCTAGACTATATCTCGGTTACGATCACCCATCGATACTTGTTTAACCATTCTACGCTCATTCAATATCATGTTTCAGTTAGAATCACCCATCTGTACTCGTTTTTACCAATCGACGCTTGTTTTAGACCATATTTTGGTTAGAATTGCCGACCTAAATACGTTCTCATCATTCTACTCCCATTCTCACACTAACCCGTCGATCATGATCATATTTCAATACCTGTTTTCGCAGATTT
The DNA here is from genome assembly GCA_036927795.1 of Iris macrosiphon. Taxonomy (NCBI): domain Eukaryota; kingdom Viridiplantae; phylum Streptophyta; class Magnoliopsida; order Asparagales; family Iridaceae; genus Iris; species Iris macrosiphon. The sequence continues at coordinate 27,208 of JAYESA010001394.1, forward strand.
GTGCCACTTTTACAGCATCTTTCGATTAGAATCATCCGTCTATACTCATTTTCACCAGTCTACGCATGTTCTACACCATATTTCGGTTGGAATCGCTCACCGGTACTCGTTTTCATGATTCTGTCCCTATTTTATACCGTATTTCGGCTAGAATCAACGATCTAAAATCGTTTTCGTCATTCTACGATCATAGTATACCATGTTTTGGCTCGAATCACTCATTTATCCTTGTTTTTACCATTTTACGAGCATTTGATACCTCATTTTGGTTAGAATCATATTTTTATAATCATTTCACCAATCTAGGCGACTTTATACCATATTTTGGTTAAAAATCACCCGTCCATACTTGTTTTCGCTATTCTATGCCACTCTACAAAATAATTCTGGTTAGTATCACACCTATATACTCGTTTTCGCTTTCTAAGCTCGTCTTACACCATATTCCGGTTAGTATACCATATTTCCATTAGGAAGGCCCATCGATACTCGTTTACTCATTCTACGCTCATTTTATATCATATTTCACTTAGAATCACCCATCTACGCTCGTTTTACCATTCGACGTATGGGTTAAACCATATATAGGTTAGAATCACCCATCCATACCCGTTTTCACCATTCTACGTTCACACTATTCCATATTTTGAACCGAATCACTCATTTGTACTTGTTTTCACCAATCTAAGCTCATTCTATACCATAATTTTGGTTTGAATTACTATCCATATTCGTTTTCATCAATCGACGACTATTCTAGACCATATCTCGGTTACGATCACCCATCGATACTCGTTTTTACCAATCGACACTTATTTTAGACCATATTTTGGTTAGAATTGCCGATCTAAATACGTTCTCATCATTCTACTGCCATGCTCACACTAACCCGTCGATCATGATCATATTTCAGTACCTGTCTTCGCAAATCCGTGCCACTTTTACCGCATATTTCGGTTAGAATCATCCGTCTATACTCGTTTTCACCAGTCTACGCATGTTGTACACCATGTTTCGGTTGGAATAGCTCACCGGTACTCGTTTTCATGATTCTGTCCCTATTTTCTACCATATTTCGGCTAGAATCTACGATCTAAACTCGTTTTCGTCATTCTACGATCATAGTATACCATCTTTCGGCTCGAATCACTCATTTATCCTCGTTTTCACCATTTTACGAGCATTTGATATCTCATTTAGGTTAGAATCATATTTTTATAATCGTTTCACCAATCTAGGCGACTTTATACCATATTTTGGTTAAAAATCACCAGTCCATACTTGTTTTCGCTATTCTACGCCTACTCTACAGCATAATTCCGGTTAGTATCACACCTATATACTCGTTTTCGCTTTTAAAGCTCATTTTACAACATATTCCGGTTAGTATACCATGTTTCGCTTCGGAAGGCCCATCGATACTCGTTTAACCATTCTACGCTCATTCTATATCATATTTCTCTTAGAATCACCTATCTATGCTCGTTTTACCATTCGACGTATGTTTTAGACCATATTTTGGTTAGAATCACCCATCCATACCCGTTTTCACCATTCTACGTTCACACTATTCAATATTTTTGATCGAATCACTCATTTGTACTTGTGTTCACCAATCTAAGCTCATTCTATACAATAATTTCGGTTTGAATTACCTATCCATATCCGTTTTCATCAATCGACGACTATTATAGACCATATCTCGGTTACGATCACCCATCTGCACTCGTTTTTACCAATAGATGCCTGTTTTAGACCATATTTTGTTTAGAATTTCTGACCTAAATACGTTCTCATCATTCTACTTCTATTCTCACACTAACCCGTCGATTATGATCACATTTCAGTACCTGTCTTCGCATATCCGTACCACTTTTACAGCATCTTTCGGTTAGAATCACCCGTCTATACTCGTTGTCACCAGTCTACGCATGTTCTACACAATGTTTCGGTTGGAATCGCTCACCGGTACTCGTTTTCATGATTCTGTCTTTATTTTATACCGTATTTCGGCTAGAATCAACGATCTAAACTCGTTTTCGTCATTCTACGATCATAGTATACCATATTTCGGCTCGAATCACTCATTTATCCTCGTTTTTACCATTTTACGAGCATTTGATACCTTATTTTGGTTAGAATCATATTTTTATAATCGTTTCACCAATCTAGGCGACTTTATACCATATTTTGGTTAAAAATCACCCGTCCATACTTGTTTTCGCTATTCTACGCCTCTCTACAACATAATTCCAGCTAGTATCACACCTATATACTCGTTTTCGCTTTCTAAGCTCGTCTTACACCATATTCCGGTTAGTATACCATGTTTCGCTTAGGAAGGCCCATCGATACTCGTTTAATCATTCTACGCTCATTCTATATCATATTTCACTTAGAATCACCCATCTACGCTCGTTTTACCATTCGACGTATGGTTTATACCATATTTAGGTTAGAATCACCCATCCATACCCGTTTTCACCATTCTACGTTCACACTATTCCATATTTTAGACCGAATCACTCATTTGTACTTGTTTTCACCAATCTAAGCTCATTCTATACCATAATTTTAGTTTGAATTACTATCCATATTCGTTTTCATCAATCGACGACTATTCTAGACCATATCTCGGTTACGATCACCCATCGATACTCGTTTTTAGCAATCGACGCTTGTTTTAGACCATATTTTGTTTAGAATTGCCGACCTTAACACGTTCTCATTATTCTACTCCCATTCTCACACTAACCCGTCGATCATGATCATGCTTTAGTACCTGTCTTTGCAAATCCGTGCCACTTTTACAGCATATTTCGGTTAGAGTCACCCGTCTATACTCGTTTTTACTAGTCTACGTATGTTGTACACCATGTTTCGGTTGGAATCGCTCACCGGTACTCATTTTCATAAATCTGTCCCTATTTTCTAACATATTTCGGCTAGAATCAACGATCTAAACTCGTTTTCGTCATTCTACGATCATAGTATGCCATCTTTCGGCTCGAATCACTCATTTATCCTCGTTTTCACCATTTTACGAGCATTTGATATCTCATTTCGGTTAGAATCATATTTTTATAATCGTTTCACCAATCTAGGCGACTTTATACCATATTTTGGTTAAAAATTACCCATCCATACTTGTTTTCGCTATTCTACGCCCACTCTATAACATAATTCTGGTTAGTATCACACCTATATACTCGTTTTCGCTTTCAAAGCTCATTTTACACCATATTCCGGTTAGTATACCATGTTTCGCTTTGGAAGGCCCATCGATACTCGTTTAACCATTCTACGCTCATTCTATATCATATTTCTCTTAGAATCACCCATCTACGCTCGTTTTACCATTCGACATATGTTTTAGACCATATTTAGGTTAGAATCACCCATCCATATCCGTTTGTACCATTCTACGTTCACACTATTCCATATTTTGGACTGAATCAGTTATTTGTACTTGTTTTCACCAATCTAAGCTCATTCTATACCATAATTTCGGTTTGAATTACCGATCCATATCCGTTTTCATCAATCGACGACTATTATAGACCATATCTCGGTTACGATCACCCATCGATACTCGTTTTTAGCAATCGACGCTTGTTTTAGACCATATTTTGGTTAGAATTGCCGACCTAAATACGTTCTCATCATTTTACTCCCATTCTCACACTAACCCGTTGATCATGATCACATTTCAGTACCTGTCTTCGCAAATCCGTGCCACTTTTACAGCATATTTCGGTTAGAATCACCCGTCTATACTCGATTTCACCAGTCTACGCATGTTCTACACCATGTTTCGATTGGAATCGCTCACCGGTACTCGTTTTCATGATTCTGTCACTATTTTACGATCGATCATCGATACTTGTTTTTAGCAATCGACGCTTGTTTTAGACCATATTTTGGTTAGAATTGCCGACCTAAATACGTTCTCATCATTTTACTCCCATTCTCACACTAACCCGTTGATCATGATCATATTTCAGTACCTGTCTTCGCAAATCCGTGCCACTTTTACAGCGTATTTTGGTTAGAATCACCCGTCTATACTCGTTTTCACCAGTCTACGCATGTTCTACACCATGTTACGATCACCCATCGATACTTGTTTAACCATTATACGCTCATTCTATATCATGTTTCAGTTAGAATCACTCATCTGCACTCGTTTTACCAATGGACGCTTGTTTTAGACCATATTTTGGTTAGAATTACCGACCTAAATACGTTCTCATCATTCTACTCCCATTCTCACACTAACCCGTCGATCATGATCATATTTCAGTACCTGTCTTCGCATATCCGTACCACTTTTACAGCATCTTTCGGTTAGAATCACCCGTCTATACTCGTTGTCACCAGTCTACGCATGTTCTACACAATATTTCGGTTGGAATCACTCACCGGTACTAGTTTTCATGATTCTATGTCTATTTTATACCGTATTTCGGCTAGAATCAACGATCTAAATTCGTTTTCGTCATTCTACGATCATAGTATACCATGTTTCGGCTCGAATCACTCATTTATCCTCTTTTTTACCATTTTACGAGCATTTGATACCTTATTTCGGTTAGAATCATATTTTTATAATCGTTTCACCAATCTAGGCGACTTTATACCATATTTTGGTTAAAAATTACCCATCCATACTTGTTTTTGCTATTCTACGCCACTCTACCACATAATTCTAGTTAGTATCACACCTATATACTCGTTTTTGGTTTCTAAGCTCGTCTTACACCATATTCCGATTAGTATACCATGTTTCGCTTCGGAAGGCCCATCGATACTCGTTTAACCATTCTACGCTCATTCTATATCATATTTCACTTAGAATCACCCATCTACGCTCGTTTTACCATTCGACGTATGTTTTAGACCATATTTAGGTTAGAATCACCCATCCATACCCGTTTTTACCATTCTACGTTCACACTATTCCATATTTTGGACTGAATCACTCATTTGTACTTATTTTCACCAATCTAAGTTCATTCTATACCATAATTTTGGTTTGAATTACTATCCATATTTGTTTTCATCAATCGACGACTATTCTAGACCATATCTCGGTTACGATCACCCATCGATACTCATTTTTACCAATCGATGCTTGTTGTAGACCATATTTTGGTTAGAATTGCCGATCTAAATACGTTCTCATCATTCTACTGCCATGCTCACACTAACCCGTCAATCATGATCATATTTCAGTACCTGTCTTCGCAAATCCGTGCCACTTTTACCGCATATTTCGGTTAGAATCATCCGTCTATACTCGTTTTCACCAGTCTACGCATGTTGTACACCATGTTTCGGTTGGAATAGCTCACAGGTACTCGTTTTCATGATTCTGTCCCTATTTTCTACCATATTTCGGCTAGAATCTACGATCTAAACTCGTTTTCGTCATTCTACGATCATAGTATACCATCTTTCGGCTCGAATCACTCATTTATCCTCGTTTTCACCATTTTACGAGTATTTGATATCTCATTTCGGTTAGAATCATATTTTTATAATCGTTTCACCAATCTAGGTGACTTTATACCATATTTTGGTTAAAAATCACCAGTCCATACTTGTTTTCGCTATTCTACGCCCACTCTACAGCATAATTCCGGTTAGTATCACACCTATATACTCGTTTTCGCTTTTAAAGCTCATTTTACACCATATTCCGGTTAGTATACCATGTTTCGCTTCGGAAGGCCCATCGATACTCGTTTAACCATTCTACGCTCATTCTATATCATATTTCTCTTAGAATCACCTATCTATGCTCGTTTTACCATTCGACGTATGTTTTAGACCATATTTTGGTTAGAATCACCCATCCATACCCGTTTTTACCATTCTACGTTCACACTATTCAATATTTTGGACCGAATTACTCATTTGTACTTGTGTTCACCAATCTAAGCTCATTCTATACCATAATTTCGGTTTGAATTACCTATCCATATCCGTTTTCATCAATCGACGACTATTATAGACCATATCTCGGTTACGATCACCCATCTGCACTCGTTTTTACCAATAGATGCCTGTTTTAGACCATATTTTGTTTAGAATTTCCGACCTAAATACGTTCTCATCATTCTACTTCCATTCTCACACTAACCCGTCGATTATGATCATATTTCAGTACCTGTCTTCGCATATCCGTACCACTTTTACAGCATCTTTCGGTTAGAATCACCCGTCTATACTCGTTGTCACCAGTCTACGCATGTTCTACACAATGTTTCGGTTGGAATCGCCCACCGGTACTCGTTTTCATGATTCTGTCTTTATTTTATACCGTATTTCGGCTAGAATCAACGATCTAAACTCGTTTTCGTCATTCTACGATCATAGTATACCATATTTCGGCTCGAATCACTCATTTATCCTCGGTTTTACCATTTTACGAGCATTTGATACCTTATTTCGGTTAGAATCATATTTTTATAATCGTTTCACCAATCTAGGCGACTTTATACCATATTTTGGTTAAAAATCACCCGTCCATACTTGTTTTCGCTATTCTACGCCTCTCTACAACATAATTCCAGCTAGTATCACACCTATATACTCGTTTTCGCTTTCTAAGCTCGTCTTACACCATATTCCGGTTAGTATACCATGTTTCGCTTAGGAAGGCCCATCGATACTCGTTTAATCATTCTACGCTCATTCTATATCATATTTCACTTAGAATCACCCATCTACGCTCGTTTTACCATTCGACGTATGGTTTATACCATATTTAGGTTAGAATCACCCATCCATACCCGTTTTCACCATTCTACGTTCACACTATTCCATATTTTAGACCGAATCACTCATTTGTACTTGTTTTCACCAATCTAAGCTTATTCTATACCATAATTTCAGTTTGAATTACTATCCATATTCGTTTTCATCAATCGACGACTATTCTAGACCATATCTCGGTTACGATCACCCATCGATACTCGTTTTTAGCAATCGACGCTTGTTTTAGACCATATTTTGTTTAGAATTGCCGACCTTAACACGTTCTCATCATTCTACTCCCATTCTCACACTAACCCGTCGATCATGATCATGTTTCAGTACCTGTCTTCGCAAATCCGTGCCACTTTTACAGCATATTTCGGTTAGAATCACCCGTCTATACTCGTTTTCACTAGTCTACGCATGTTGTACACCATGTTTCGGTTGGAATCGCTCACCGGTACTCGTTTTCATGAATCTGTCCCTATTTTCTAACATATTTCGGCTAGAATCAACGATCTAAACTCGTTTTCGTCATTCTACGATCATAGTATGCCATCTTTCGGCTCGAATCACTTATTTATCCTCGTTTTTACCATTTTACGAGCATTTGATATCTCATTTCGGTTAGAATCATATTTTTATAATCGTTTCACCAATCTAGGCGACTTTATACCATATTTTGGTTAAAAATTACCCGTCTATACTTGTTTTCGCTATTCTACGCCCACTCTACAATATAATTCCGGTTAGTATCACACCTATATACTCGTTTTCACTTTCAAAGCTCATTTTACACCATATTCCGGTTAGTATACCATGTTTCACTTTGGAAGGCCCATCGATACTAGTTTAACCATTCTACGCTCATTCTATATCATATTTCTCTTAGAATCACCCATCTACGCTCGTTTTACCATTCGACATATGTTTTAGACCATATTTAGGTTAGAATCACCCATCCATACCCGTTTGTACCATTCTACGTTCACACTATTCCATATTTTGGACTGAATCACTTATTTGTACTTGTTTTCACCAATCTAAGCTCATTCTATACCATAATTTCGGTTTGAATTACCGATCCATATCCGTTTTCATCAATCGACGACTATTATAGACCATATCTCGGTTACGATCACCCATCGATACTCGTTTTTAGCAATCGACGCTTGTTTTAGACCATATTTTGGTTAGAATTGCCGACCTAAATACGTTCTCATCATTTTACTCTCATTCTCACACTAACCCGTTGATCATGATCACATTTCAGTACCTGTCTTCGCAAATTTGTGCCACTTTTACAGCATATTTCGGTTAGAATCACCCGTCTATACTCGATTTCACCAGTCTACGCATGTTCTACACCATGTTTCGATTGGAATCGCTCACCGGTACTCGTTTTCATGATTCTGTCACTATTTTACGATCACCCATCGATACTTGTTTTTAGCAATCGACGCTTGTTTTAGACCATATTTTGGTTAGAATTGCCGACCTAAATACGTTTTCATCATTTTACTCCCATTCTCACACTAACCCGTTGATCATGATCACATTTCAGTACCTGTCTTCGCAAATCCGTGCCACTTTTACAGCATATTTCGGTTAGAATCACCCATCTATACTCGTTTTCACCAGTCTACGCATGTTCTACACCATGTTACGATCACCCATCGATACTTGTTTAACCATTATACGCTCATTCTATATCATGTTTCAGTTAGAATCACTCATCTGCACTCGTTTTACCAATGGACGCTTGTTTTAGACCATATTTTGGTTAGAATTACCGACCTAAATACGTTCTCATCATTCTACTCCCATTCTCACACTAACCCGTCGATCATGATCACATTTCAGTACCTATCTTCGCATATCCGTACCACTTTTACAGCATCTTTCGGTTAGAATCACCCGACTATACTCGTTGTCACCAGTCTACGCATGTTCTACACAATGTTTCGGTTGGAATCACTCCCCGGTACTCGTTTTCATGATTCTATGTCTATTTTATACCGTATTTTGGCTAGAATCAACGATCTAAATTCGTTTTCGTCATTCTACTATCATAGTATACCATATTTTGGCTCGAATCACTCATTTATCCTCTTTTTTACCATTTTACGAGCATTTAATACCTTATTTCGGTTAGAATCATATTTTTATAATCGTTTCACCAATCTAGGCGATTTTATACCATATTTTGGTTAAAAATTACCCGTCCATACTTGTTTTTGCTATTCTACGCCACTCTACCACATAATTCTAGTTAGTATCACACCTATATACTCGTTTTCGGTTTCTAAGCTCGTCTTACACCATATTCCGGTTAGTATACCATGTTTCGCTTCGGAAGGCCCATCGATACTCGTTTAACCATTCTACGCTCATTCTATATCATATTTCACTTAGAATCACCCTTCTACGCTCGTTTTACCATTCGACGTATGTTTTAGACCATATTTAGGTTAGAATCACCCATCCATACTCGTTTTTACCATTCTACGTTCACACTATTCCATATTTTGGACTGAATCACTCATTTGTACTTGTTTTCACCAATCTAAGCTCATTCTATACCATAAGTTTGGTTTGAATTACTATCCATATTTGATTTCATCAATCGACGACTATTCTAGAACATATCTCGGTTACGATCACCCAATGATACTCATTTTTACCAATCGACGCTTGTTTTAGACCATATTTTGGTGAGAATTGCCGACCTAAATACGTTCTCATCATTCTACTCCCATTCTCACACTAACCCGTCGATCAGGATCACATTTCAGTGCCTGTCTTCGCAAATCTGTGCCACTTTTACAGCATATTTCGGTTAGAATCACCTGTCTATACTCGTTTTCACCAGTCTACGCATGTTCTACACCATGTTTTGATTGGAATCGCTCACAGGTACTCGTTTTCATGATTCTGTCACTATTTTACGATCACCCATCGATACTTGTTTTTAGCAATCGACGCTTGTTTTAGACCATATTTTGGTTAGAATTGCCGACCTAAATACGTTCTCATCATTTTACTCCCATTCTCACACTAACCCGTTGATTATGATCACATTTCAGTACCTGTCTTCGCAAATCCGTGCCACTTTTACAGCATATTTCGGTTAGAATCACCCGTCTATACTCGTTTTCACCAGTCTACGCATGTTCTACACCATGTTACGATCACCCATCGATACTTGTTTAACCATTATACGCTCATTCTATATCATGTTTCAGTTAGAATCACTCATCTGCACTCGTTTTACCAATGGACGCTTGTTTTAGACCATATTTTGGTTAGAATTACCGACCTAAATACGTTCTCATCATTCTACTCCCATTCTCACACTAACCCGTCGATCATGATCACATTTCAGTACCTGTCTTTGCATATCCGTACCACTTTTACAGCATCTTTCGGTTAGAATCACCCGTCTATACTCGTTGTCACCAGTCTACGCATGTTCTACAAATGTTTCGGTTGGAATCGCTCACCGGTACTCGTTTTCATGATTCTATGTCTATTTTATACCGTATTTCGGCTAGAATCAACGATCTAAATTCGTTTTCGTCATTCTACGATCATAGTATACCATGTTTCGGCTCGAATCACTCATTTACCCTCTTTTTTACCATTTTACGAGCATTTGATACCTTATTTCGGTTAGAATCATATTTTTATAATCGTTTCACCAATCTAGGCGACTTTATACCATATTTTGGTTAAAAATTACCCGTCCATACTTGTTTTTGCTGTTCTACACCACTCTACCACATAATTCTAGTTAGTATCACACCTATATACTCGTTTTCGGTTTCTAAGCTCGTCTTACACCATATTCCGGTTAGTATACCATGTTTCGCTTCGGAAGGCCCATCGATACTCGTTTAACCATTCTATGCTCATTCTATATCATATTTCACTTAGAATCACCCATCTACGCTCGTTTTACCATTCGACGTGTGTCACGACCCGCACCCGGTTTAGGGGCACGAGAGCGTGGGTACGTCCAGCCTATGCCGCAGCATCGGCGGTAGAACGCTGTCTAGGTCAAGTACTATCTAAACGATCTCACGCTAGTATCCAACTCCATAAGGAGGCGTGGATATCCTAAAAAAAATCTAGAAATACTCAATCACAGCTACAGCACGATAGGAAATGAAGAAATAAAAGAATACAATACAAGTCTAATGACAACATAATCATACCTGCAATCATTAACTTCCCATCCCCAAGTGTCTGAAACCAGTCTACTAAGGTCACAGTCTGGAAAAATATTTCCAGTCAGGAAGGAGCAAAGTACATCTCTAAATAGCAGTTCTATATAAATGACATAAACTATGTAGCAGTTCTAGATGGAAATATACAGATGCATGTATAGGTACGAGAAAAGTACAATGAAAGAAATACTGGAAATACTGTAAGTAAATGCAGGAAAAAAAAAACAATATGTCAATGAGCAAGAATCCTATGACTAAGTGTGTGAGTACTAGCTTTAACATGTGATCGGCTTGGGACTAGTAAACTCATTACATGGGTTAGTAGGGCTAACCGATGTAACAGTGAGGAGGCATGTAAACTCATTACAGGGGTTAGTAGGGCTAACCGATGTAACAGTGAGGAGACATGTAAATGGTCAGGCCGCACCCGACGTGAGATGTGGGGTGAGCTATGGTGCATATAAAGTTGGGTATGATCACATATCTATACTAAAGTACTCCCCAAACCCCCGACTGGTACAGTAGATCCAATCATGGTACGCTATGGCACAGGATTCCCTAGGAAGGTAGCAAATCTCCCCGGGAATTAGTGTCTGTACATGCACAAGATATCAAGGAAACAAGTCTCGTACAAGCTACACCATAAATAAGGAATAACATCTCATGACGAGATCCGTGTATACCAATCCGTGTAACCATCGTGTCAAGATCATGGATATTTACACTAGATACAGTGAACATAGGAGATATCATAAATTAGAAACTAATCAGAGAATGTACTCGCCTTGGGTCCTTAGCTGGTGAATACCGAGGTCCTGTTCCAGAGTGTCCCCTGGGTAACCCAACAGTCCTATAAACATATCACAAGCAAAACCACATTTTCATCAGATGCTACACTACACACACAATCAAATACCTAACTCAGGGCTATGCCTGGCATGGAACTCAGTCAACTAGGGTCATCTAGTAGGGATACGTATATAATACACATTACACTTACAATATTTATACATGTACCAATTTAAATGTATTTACAATATATATATATATATATTTATTTATAGTCTTTTAAATACATATTTGAAAATATTAAGTACATATACATACAAAATATATACATATACTAACATTATATACTTTATACCAAAATACCTACATATATATATATATTAAAGGAAATACACATATACATATTATACTATACCAATTGAACAAGATATATATTTATATATCAAAATAGTACGTATACCATTACATTTTATATACCAAAATACGTATATATCATATATGTGCAAAAGTACATTTTTTGAATATATATATATATTGTCAACATCATTATTAAATATACTAATACTAATACCGATTTAGTTTATACTATGTATATTAGGAATATAATAAAAGCATGTACAAAATATATATTTTTATACATATATACAAATTATATATGTTGAAAGTATATACAAAACATATATACATATATCAATTAATACAATACCTATACAGCATATACTAAGTACGTATTTATATTTATATCAACCATATTAATATATACATATACATACATATACTAATTATATGTATTAAAATATACTAAGTATTATACAAAATACATGCATATACATATGTCAATTATACGTATATTATACATTATACTAATTTATCTACACTATACATTATATTAATTATATACTCTGTTTATCATATTAACTATATACTCTGTTTATCATATTAACTATATACTTTGTGAAAGAGGAGAGGGACTCACCGGGGTGCGATGGTGGTTCCGGTGAACGTGGAGGTCAGGGCTGGCCGAGGTGCAGACCGGACGGCAGAGGGAGGTCAGTGATCGGCTGCGGGGTCGTCTCTGGTTAAGCAATTTGCATCATGGTTCTCCGAAAGATCACCAATTTCAGAATCTTCTTTGGGATCCTGTGATTCGACCATTGGAATTGATGATGGGTCAGCATCTTTGTCATTCAAAGATCCATAAATACCTCTCTCTGCGGTGACGTTTAAACCTTCATCCTCAGAACTCAAACTAGAAGAGACTTCTGATGGCACATCTGCTCTAAAAAGGGATTGAAGTCCAGGTCCTCGTGTTCCTCATCCTCCGCTTCAACTTCAAAATTCACATCACTGCCCATAGGTAATTCAGCATGAGAAGCAGCAAGACTTTGTCGATCATTCCCATTCTCTTCGTTTCGGTTAGCCATAGGCAATGGCATCTTGGAAGGTGGGGAATCTGCAGGGGATGAAGTGGGTGTTCGACTGAAGAATGCGGGGAAGAGCTCGGTTCGATCTGGCCGGAAGTGGCTAGTCGGAGCAGCCGCAGCAGGCCGGAGGGGTCGGCTCGGCCGGTTGGCAGTGGCTGATGGAATGGGTGATGATGGTAGAAGATGATGGGAGGAGAAGATGGAGGGAGGAGCACGAGCAGCGGGAATGGGGTTGGCCGCCGGCCGGAGGAGAGTTTGGTGTAGTCGGCAGGTGGTGGGAGGAAGTGTTGGATGATGGAGGATGGAAGAGCAGCGGGTGGTGGTGATGAGTTGAATGGAGGAGAGGGAGCAGTGGGGGTCGCCGGAGTCGACGAGCCGTGGAGACGCTGTCAGCAGCAGCCGGCGCACAGGCGGCTGCCGGAGGGATCTCGAACGGGGATGGCGAGCCGGCTGGGAAGTCGCAGAGGGAGATGGGGACTCGGCCGCCGGAGCACGGCAGGGGTGGCCGCCGGAACAGTGTTCCAGGTTTCCCCCTCCCCTTCCCTTCAATTTGAATTCAAGTTCAAATAAAAGAAGAAGAAGAAAAAGGAAGAAGAAGAGAAGAAATGAGAAGAAGAAAGGAAGAAGAATTTTCATACGTAGGGGATGGGGCTTGGAGGAGAGAGAGAGGGCTTGCTTGGGGATTAGGGTTTTCTAGGGAAATGGGTTGATGTGACATTTAAATAGGGAGGGGTGAGATGTGGATGAAGGGTGGAGATTGCATCCACCTAGAATGGATGGACATGACTTGTCATGAAAAAATTAATTATTCATGGAGAAGGTTGTTGACTTAGTCAAATAATTGGGCTCTCCATTTGTTTGAACCAATGGGATGTTGACACATAATGTAATAATTGCAAATTAGCCCCCTTAAATTTGGGTATTTGCATAGACACATAAAATGACGAAAATTGGGCGGGCGATTCGGGGTCCGATGTTTTGTAGGGTCAGGGGACGCTGTAAGATGGGTATGGGCTGAATTTGCAGGGTACTGGAATTAAATTGGGATTTTAAAATCAGATAAAATGGTATCCTCAATTTAAATAGAATTAAATGCAAGTTGTGTTCAACAATTAATTAGGAGTACTTGGGGTCAAAATCAGATCAAGTCATCAATACCAATATTGAAGAAGACAGAATATTACCCTAATTTGAGCCGCACGAAAAATAGGTCAAGATGGCCTCCAATTTTCGATTGGAACGCACAACGATACAAAATAGGAATTTAAAAATAAACGTCCGCGACGATTTTTGTGCGGCCAGAAACAATGCACAGGGAGCAAAATTATGAGTTGCAAAAATAGCAGAATTGAAGGCGGGCATGTCTAGGGCAAGATGGTGAAATTAGTTGGAAGACAAAAGCTAGGGTAGTGCTCCAAATATCGAAGCAAAGGCAATGCACAAAAATATTAAATAAAATACAGTAATTAATTATAAACTCCAAGAATTAAATTCTAGGTAAAATAATTAACCTCAAAATTCCATAATTCTATAATTCGGACAGGGGTTCGTCTACTGGGCTTCTAGGTCTAGTCTGCTAGCTAAAATAAAATAACTAACACTGCATATAATTATATATTTAATTATACATCACACATAATCAATTAAATCGATTTTACTATCAGGCAATTTATTAATATTAAATATTGTAAAAAGTCGAAAATACCCCTGTTTTCGGAACGTGGTAGTGACAACGTATGTTTTAGACCATATTTAGGTTAGAATCACCCATCCATAACCCTTTTTACCATTCTACGTTCACACTATTCCATATTTTGGACTGAATCACTCATTTGTACTTGTTTTCACCAATCTAAGCTCATTCTATACCATAATTTTGGTTTGAATTACTATCCATATTTGTTTTCATCAATCGACGACTATTCTAGACCATATCTCGGTTACGATCACCTATCGATACTCGTTTTTTCCAATCGACGCTTGTTTTAGACCATATTTTGGTGAGAATTGCCGACCTAAATACGTTCTCATCATTCTACTCCCATTCTCACACTAACCCCGTCGATCAGGATCACATTTCAGTGCCTGTCTTCGCAAATCCGTGCCACTTTTACAGCATATTTCGGTTAGAATCACCCGTCTATACTCGTTTTCACCAGTCTACGCATGTTCTACACCATGTTTCGATTGGAATCGCTCACCGGTACTCGTTTTCATGATTCTGTCACTATTTTACGATCACCCATCGATACTTGTTTTTAGCAATCGACGCTTGTTTTAGACCATATTTTGTTTAGAATTGCCGACCTAAATACGTTCTCATCATTTTACTCCTATTCTCACACTAACCCGTTGATCATGATCACATTTCAGTACCTGTCTTCGCAAATCCGTGCCACTTTTACAGCATATTTCGGTTAGAATCACCCGTCTATACTCGTTTTCACCAGTCTACGCATGTTCTACATCATGTTACGATAACCCATCGATACTTGTTTAACCATTATACGCTCATTCTATATCATGTTTCAGTTAGAATCACTCATCTGCACTCGTTTTACCAATGGACGCTTGTTTTAGACCATATTTTGGTTAGAATTACCGACCTAAATACGTTCTCATCATTCAACTCCGTTTCTCACACTAACCCGTCGATCATGATCACATTTCAGTACCTGTCTTCGCAAATTCGTGCCACTTTAACAGCATATTTCGGTTAGAATCACCCGTCTATACTCGTTTTCACCAGTCTACGCATGTTCTACACCATGTTTCGGTTGGAATCGCTCACCGGTACTCGTTTTCATGATTCTGTCTCTATTTTATACTGTATTTCGGCTAGAATCAACGATCTAAACTCGTTTTCATCATTCTACGATCATAGTATACCGTGTTTCGGCTCGAATCACTCATTTATCCTCTTTTTTACCATTTTACGAGCATTTGATACCTCATTTCGGTTAGAATCATATTTTTATAATCGTTTCACCAATCTAGGCGACTTTATACCATATTTTGGTTAAAAATTACCCGTCCATACTTGTTTTTGCTATTCTACGCCACTCTACCACATAATTCTAGTTGGTATCACACCTATATACTCGTTTTCGGTTTCCACCATATTCCGGTTAGTATACCATGTTTCGCTTCGGAAGGCCCATCGATACTCGTTTAACCATTCTACGCTCATTCTATATCATATTTCACTTAGAATCACCCATCTACGCTCGTTTTACCATTCGACGTATGTTTTAGACCATATTTAGGTTAGAATCACCCATCCATACCCGTTTTTACCATTCTACGTTCATACTATTCCATATTTTGGACTGAATCACTCATTTGTACTTGTTTTCACCAATCTAAGCTCATTCTATACCATAATTTTGGTTTGAATTACTATCCATATTCGTTTTCATCAATCGACGACTATTCTAGACCATATCTCGGTTACGATCACCCATCGATACTCGTTTTTAAAAATTGACGCTTGTTTTAGACTATATTTTGGTTAGAATTGCCGACCTAAATACGTTCTCATCATTCCACTCCCATTCTCACACTAACCCGTCGATCATGATCATATTTCAGTACCTGTCTTCGCAAATCCGTGTCACTTTTACAGCATATTTCGGTTAGAATCACCCATCTATACTCGTTTTCACCAGTCTACGCATGTTCTACACCATGTTTCGGTTGGAATCGCTCACCAGAGTACTCGTTTTCATGATTCTGCCTCTATTTTATACCGTATTTCGGCTAGAATCAATGATCTAAACTCGTTTTCGTCATTCTACGATCATAGTGTACCATGTTTCAGCTCGAATCACTCATTTATCCTCGTTTTTACTATTTTACGAGCATTTGATACCTCATTTCGGTTAGAATCATATTTTTATAATCGTTTCACCAATCTAGACGACTTTATACCATATTTTGGTTAAAAATTACCCGTCCATACTTGTTTTTGCTATTCTACGCCACTCTACCATATAATTCCAGTTAGTATCACACCTATATATGCGTTTTCGCTTTCAAAGCTCATTTTACACCATATTCTGGTTAGTATACCATGTTTCGCTTCGGAAGGCCCATCGATACTTGTTTAACCATTCTACGCTCATTCTATATCATATTTCACTTAGAATCACCCATCTACACTCGTTTTACCATTCGACGTATGTTTTAGACCATATTTAGGTTAGAATCACCCATCCATACCCGTTTTTACCATTCTACGTTCACACTATTCCATATTTTGGACTGAATCACTCATTTGTACTTGTTTTCACCAATCTAAGCTCATTCTATACCATAATTTCGGTTTGAATTACCGATCCATATCCATTTCATCAATCGACGACTATTATAGACCATATCTCGGTTACGATCACCCATCTACACTCATTTTTACCAATCGATGCCTGTTTTAGACCTTATTTTGGTTAGAATTGCCGACCTAAATACGTTCTCATCATTCTACTCCCATTCTCACACTAACCCATCGATCATGATCACATTTCAGTACCTGTCTTCGTATATCCGTATCACTTTTACAGCATCTTTCGGTTAGAATCACCCGTCTATACTCGTTGTCACCAGTCTACGCATGTTCTACACAATGTTTCGGTTGGAATCGCTCACCGGTACTCGTTTTCATGATTCTGTCTCTATTTTATACCGTATTTCGGCTAGAATCAACGATCTAAACTCGTTTTCGTCATTTTACGATCATTGTATACCATGTTTCGGCTCGAATCACTCATTTATCCTCGTTTTTACCATTTTACGAGCATTTGATACCTTATTTCGGTTAGAATCATATTTTTATAATCGTTTCACCAATCTAGGCAACTTTATACCATATTTTGTTTAAAAATCACCCGTCCATACTTGTTTTTGCTATTCTACGCCACTCTACAACATAATTCCGTGTCACGACCCGCACCCGGAATTTGGGCATGAGTCGTGGGTACGTCCAGCCTACGCCGCAGCATCGGCGGTAGAACGCTGTCTAGGTCACAACATAGTATATCCTGTCAATAGTCTCAACTCCGTACGGAGGACAATGATAAATAAATCACATTTCTATAATATACTCAATCACAACTATAAACACAATGGCACGATGAGAATTGAAAAGAGTTCTATTTAAAACCAACCACAATAAATCTAACTCAAATCCTGGTCCAAATGACCTCACAAAGTCACAAATAAAAATAAATACATCTCAGTCTCAGTCTCAGTCTAAAACAATAAATGCAGAAAAATAATCTAAGCATGGGCAGGCAAGTTCTCCTCTAAGATAGGCACCTCCTCTGGGATTTCTGGGGTGAAATCCTCCTCTATTCCTGGACCGTAATGAGTAGGGCAAAAGTCCTCCAGGTTCTCTGAAAATGTTGTTATCCAGTCAGGATTGGAGCGAAGCACAAGCACTAACAGCAGTTTCATTAATTGACAAAATCTATAAACAGTGTAAGAGATACAAGATGGAAATAAAAGCTGAACATGTGAAGTACTGGAGAATGAAATAGACAATAAAGCATCTAGCAATGAGCAATAAATAGTGAATGCTAGAACAAGTAATCTGAATAAAGATAAAACATCTAGCTAAGTGTTTGAAATATTAGTTTATTATGTGATCGGCTTGGGTCTGGATCAGGCTGGTTATATATGATTAGCTATGATTCTTTTAGGTCAGGCTAACCGCATGGTTAGCTATGGTGCATATAGTGGTCAGGCTAATCATATATAACAGCTATGGAGCATATAAGTGATCAGGCTGCACCCGACGTGAGAAGTGGGGTGAGCTATGGTACATATAAATGTTTGGATATGATCACATAATCTACTAATAGTTCCCCAACCCCCAGCTAGCACAATGGATTCCAACCACGACTCCTCGTGATGGGGATCTAGGGTGCTAACCCGTGTATCCATGGTGTCGGAATCAAGTATGAAATACACTACAATTTATAGAAATAATCAACCATGAAAACTGTCAGAGAATGTACTCGCCTGTGGTCCTGAGCAAAATGTGAGGATCGAGGTCCAAAATGGAATCACAATGACCTATTTATGGAATTTCAATGTCAGATATTAAATTAAAAGAATAACATGCTTAACAATTTAAAAACGAGGTTTCTAGGTCATGTCTAAGGTTTTCTGGTCAATACTAGGTCCAACCAAGTCAATTCTAGGTTTTTGGTCAAAACTAGTTAATACCTTGCTTCTAGGCTCATACTAGCTATTTTACTAATACTAGTTAAAACTAGGTTGTGACTAGGTTTCTAGGTCCATCTCATGAGTATCTAGATACTAGGTATCATATAGCTATATAGACTATATAGTGAGTCGTAATAATATATATATGACTTACAAATATACTGCCCAAATTATCTATAGGATAGTGTTTATTTAGTGACTTAACTTATACCTTACTCATATACTTAATACCATTAACCCACAGTACTCACACATTGATCACTGAATTTCACAACAGAACTCCCCACTGCTACTCAAGACTACACACTATACATTATACCTTAGGCCTGGGAATTTCTGAGACACATCTACTAATTTTCTAGGCCTACTGCTACACCCCCTACACCTGCACACTGAGGTTGATCCACTGTCACACATATACCTCCACACACATTGATCATTGAGTTCTAAACTCACAGATTTCCCTCCCCTGCACACTGATAACTACTGAAATTCTACACACTAGACACACTAAACTAACAGCATACACACACACACACAGTATAGACACACACACAACATAATACTAGACTGCTCATATTAACCCTCAAGAAAACCATAACTCAATTACCTACTGCTACATACTGACACAGAAATCTGATACCCCATATGCCCAACACACTGGATCACTACCCCCCCAATATTTCTGACACTCTAACACAGGCAAGTTGCTGAAAACACACATAGGCACTACAACTGCTATTCTCCTGACCATTCCCAGTTCCCCTCAGCCCTCAACTCCCTGTTGTGTGATACACACTGCAATCTACAGCAAAATATTGCTGTTAAGAATCTAACATCTCCTCTCCCTTCCTAACTGATACTTAACAACTTGAACACCATAACTGATACTTAATCTAATCTCATATTCACTATCCCTATTGACACACAGAACTTACTAAAACCAATATACTAGTCTCACTGATAC